>WBMV01007250.1:51271-212861 GCA_013396655.1 Campylorhamphus procurvoides
GGAGGGGACTCAGGGGTTGGCGCCTGCCGGCAGGAACGAGGACTCGGGGCGGGGAAAACGGGAACCGGATCCGGGGATCGGCACCGGGAAGAGGAGTCAGGGAAAGGAAACTGGGGTCAGGGGGACGCGGGGAGCAAACGACAACCTGGGAGTAGGGAGGAAACAGGAGCCGGAGGTGGGGAATCAGGAGTCGGAAATTGGGGCCTGGAGGGGGAACCGGGAGCTGAGGGGGTAAACGGAGCCGGAATGGGGTGAAGCACCTGCTGATCAGGGTGCTGCTTAGTGGGGGAACACCTAGGATTCCAGAGCCAGAGACCAATCTGGAATATGATTTCTTTTTTTTCTTGCTGAGGGGTTTAATATAAGGTATATTCTTTGTTTAATATGGTGTAGTGGTCACAGATTGCTTTTTCTAAGAAGGTTTGAGCTACAGGATGGAGCCTCAAAAGGGACTGGTGAGAGGGTTTCAGGGAAGCTCAGGCCAGTTTGAGGACACTGCTCTTGGAGATCCACAAAGAGGGAGCTTTAAGGAATCTAGGGAACCTTAGAGGAAACCCTTGTTTCCTGCTACATGTGGACATTTCCAGTATGAGGTCGCACTTGAACAAAGCCATGTAGGGATTACAGCTTTGGGTTTACAGGACCATGGATCCATGGAAACAGTCAGGTAGTCACCTTGAAAATGAGGGGGAGTTTGCAAGATGTATGAGAGATGGGGTACCATAGCCTCCTTCTAAATCTGCGCCGAGAACCCAAATAAATACCTCAATATTTCTGTGATGCCAGAAATGGTCTCTCTGCTTAACGGGAGAGGTTAATCATGTGGCTTTTTTTCACACAATCCAGATTTGCTCTCTAAGACACATGAGTTGGTAGGAGTCTCTATAAACACTGCAAAATGCATTCGGAACAAAGCTAGTTGTGCCTTGGGTGTGATGGACCAAATTTCTCTCTCTTCCAACTCTAGGCACCTATGAGTCAAAGAATTGGATTTGTGTACTAGTAGTTAGTAAGCTACGGAGCACAAACCCCCCCAGCCTGAAAGGACAAGTTGCTGCAACAAATCAAGGTTTAATTCAATCAAGTGATTTTTGGGAGAGTTCCAAATGGCCACCCTTGTTGAAATTACATTCCTGGGCTAATTTACACTGAAACCAAGGTAAATTGCCTCAAAGGAAGAGCAGGGCAGTAGCCAATGGGTGACCTAAACGTACCTTCAGGGCAGCAGCATGAGGGAACTGACTAGCAAGTAAGAAGATTCTGCTGTTTCATCTGCTGCCTGAGCAATTAGGCAACAGGTCGTTTTTCTGAAGAAGGCAAATGCATTCCTAGTGCTGAAGTGTATTTAAATTTCTATCACACCAAACACTGGCATGTACCAGGCTACGAATTCAGAGGCTCCTGCCCTTCTACTAGAGAGCAGGGATTTTTGTGTAGAAAATCAAGATGTGAATATTTTAAGAGGTCATTGTCATCAGCAGTGGATACTGCAGGAAAATCATGGCAGGTAAAAGAAACAAGGGTTTGATTGGAGAGGATTAAGGGTGTGTCAATGTTGGTTTTAACTGACATCCTTTGAAATTTAAGTCTGGTTCTGTTTATAGGTACTTTGCTTCTTTTCTAGTTTCTCTAGTTTATCAGTGACTCAGAAACACATGAGTCTCCTGTTGAGTATTGACAGGGGCTTAACCCATTGTAAAAACTTGTGCTGATGAGGTTTGAAGCAAAAAAAATCAGATTACTTATCTCTGCCACTACTTTGCGACTGACCTTGACAATTTAATGGTGATTTATTATTTCTGGCATGCCTTCCAGGCCTCTTAGCAGAGCGGTCCAAGCAGAACTGCTCTGAAGTCTTTAGGAGTCTCAACAGAACTGTACTGAGAACAATTTCCCCACATCTGTATCAGCTGTCAGTTGCAGACAGCATGGAGAAACACAGCACTATCTAACCTATACCTTTCTTTTACTTTCTTTTCCTTACTATGGCACTGAAATCTGTGTTCTTCACCTTTGGCTATGACACGTGGGCCAACCTCACACACATCCTGCAGCATTCTGGTCTTGACTTGGCAAGTTCCTGTGGAGCATGCTAGCTCAGTGATTGCTTTGTAACCAAGCATGTGTGAGTAACTGTTCTCTCCAGAAGAGCTGGGCTTATGCTTAAAGTAAGGATGTGTTCATATACCTTGTGGCTTCCAGTCAAAGTGGAAAAAAACAAGCAGAATTCAGTTCTAGACAAGCTGTTGTAAAAGTCCTGTTCAGCACATGTCAACCAGTCAGACTTTTGACATGTTATTGGGACATGGCACTGCTTCAGAAATTTGCAAGGAAAAGAGAGGAAGCCAGCGGTAGCACTGGTGATGATTTGGGTCATTTACAGTCACAAATTTGCCTGTTATTATTATGCAGGGATTAGTGCCCTAGGCTTTCTCCTCTAGAGATCCTTTAGCCTGCTCTGATTTGCTAGAGAGAATCAAGTTCCCACTCATGCTTCGTGTGCCTGGAGGGGAGACAGACTCCTCATGACAGTTGTCACATCAGGCATCTTGCTAGATGATGTGTAGGGCCAAACCAATGAGCTGATGTTGTGATAAACCAATGTCTGTCTCGACTGTGGGTTTATGACATAAAGACACAGTGCTTTAAGATAAAACAAATGAGCTCTTTGGAAAGGACACTTTGTGAAAGAGTGCATCTTGGGGCTTGCCTGCTGGGTGGGTTAGACTAAAGGTGTGAAGCACATGCATAAACTAAAGGCTTAATACCCTTGTCATTAGATATCTTTCTGCAGACGGAGAATAGTTTCACTGTTGTGTAGCAAACTTCTGAGTGGGAGCATTCACTCTGGAATCTGTTCATTAACTTCACACCTTTAATTAGTGACCTTAACTTTCCCAAGTGCTGATGTGTAGACAAGCTCTCCGGACAAATGGTGTTCCCAGTGAAATAAAACTTGGTACAGCTGATACCAGTGACTTGTAAGCTGGGAGCAAAATGGAAAACATCGTAAATTCATCTGTGCCCTGCAGGCAGGATCATATGCTTTTCAACTGGCATAGCCAAAATCTGTTTGTACATAGATATCATTCCTTCCCAGTGGTAGTCATTGAACAGATTCTGTTCTACATGCCAATGGTCTATAAGAGAGCAGGTGTTTCTATATCAAATGTACCTCAGCTCTGAACCCAGGGCTGTTATTTTGACTTGGGATCAGGACACATTCATTCTGAAGTCTGTGATCCTCACTGCCATAAATACTTCTTTGTTGTGGTTCTTAGCATTTTGCATTATTTTAAAGAAAAGATCACCATTATATGCTACCCTATTTGATTCAAGTGACTTTCCATACTCTGCTTCTATGGGGTTCATGATTTTCCCTTTTTAAAAAAGATTAATTCCAAAAAATTGCATATGAGAGTTGATCTGAATCTAATTCTTATCTGAACTTTAAATAAATTCTCTCATACATCCCAGTGCGGTGGGGAAAATACATGATATCCAAGGATCATATCACTTGTGAAAAAATTTCATTTCCTAAGGTGTTTGCAAGGTAGATTTACTTATTAAACCAGTGTCTATCCTCATTTGCATTACACTTGCAGAACTCTGTATTATTGAAATGCCAGGAATGGCAGTGGAAAGGCTGGTGGTAAAGGAATGATGGGGTAAGGGAGATTATTTCCAAAATGAAATATCAGAGTTTAACAGGCTAGAACTTTCTGAACTGTGTGTCTGTTGTGAAGCCTCTGTAACCTCTGAGGGTCTCCCTGGTCTCGTGGAACATTATAGGACAAGTAGTCACAACTCTGCTTCACCTTGCCCCTAATTCACCTTAGCAGCATGTCTCCAAGGATTCAGTTTCACCCTGCTGGGTGGGCAGAAATAGCATCTTACTGTCACTAAAGGAGGGATGTACAGGTCCCTCAGCTCAGCTCTGCCTTTCTGCTGGCAGTGCAGTTTTGTCTATTACCTTGTGCTACTCCTGGCAGCTGTTGGATTCCTCTGCAAGCTAATTTAGTTCCTTAAAGCAAGCAGGGAAAAAAAAAAGAGATTGGAAGAAGGAAAAAAAGGAGTATTTTTCATTTGTTACTACATTGGTAACTAGTGTGATGTAGTAAGATTGAAACCATGCATCAAAGTGTTGGATGTTGGATACCAGCTGCCCACTCTCTGCATTTTGGGATGTTTTAGTTTACCTCTGGTTCTAGCCTGTGTGGCCACCAGTTGGGCATTCAGGTTGGCATGTGTTTGGTGTGCTTCTGGAGCACATATTTTGGTTTTATTTTGTCTGACACTGGTTTGCGTGCTCTAAGACTACTCAGCAATGCAAATCCAGTGTGGTAAGGAGGGACAGGCAGGCAATTTGTTCCTAAATAAAACCCCTGAGCTGAACTAAAGCATAAATAGAGACATGGTCCTCATGGATCAAATCAGCTCTGCAGGGAAAGGACAGTGGGAATTACCTGCTGTCCTTTGGCAGGCTGTATATGTGCTCAGCTGTGAGCACACACGACCTACCTCTTGAGATACTGCCCAAATCTGAGTTCCTAGTGTTCACCTTCTTCAGAGCTTGGTGCCGTCTCTGCTTCACTTAAAAAAGCTGACAGGTTGGCAGTGGAACACTGTATGCCATGAAAAGTGCGAGGGCTTTTAGCTGAAAGCTGTCATTTTCTTGATGACTGCAAACTGACTGTGTCTGTACAAGAAAATGGTGTGGGTGAGAGAAGGTACCCAGTTTGCAAACAAACAACCATGTTTCATTCATGGATTGGTGCAATTTTTGGGCATGCATGTGGTTAGCTGGGCTTGATAGGATTGTGCATATGTAGCAAAATCAATCTTAAAAGCCTACCTGCCACGCCATGCTTTTGGAAAAGCTCAGGTGTGACTCTCAACTGGTATTAGTGGTATTAGTGAAGGGTAAGCCTCCAAATGTAAATGAATGGCCAGGATTTTGAACAAGTAATTTGTAAGCACCAAAGCTGATAAAGCATGAATTCCTAGGTTTTCTAACTTGTGACTGATAGCCATGCCTCTCTAGTGGGGGCCTGAAGTCTGTCAGGATGGACAATAGCTTTCCTGTGTGCAGAATCTCTGCTTTATAAAAATATATCGACATCCTCCATGAGGATAAAGCAGAATCTTCCCCTTCTGCCTATTTTCATAAAAATCATGGGACCTAAACCTTTTTAAAGGTACCTGCTTCTTTCTCCTGTGTGGCTTGAATGGGCCAACACTCCATCTAGGTGCTGGGTGATTACATTAGCCTCTTTTCCCTGGGAAGCCAGATAACAGCAGGGAGCCAGGGGTAAGCTTTCAAAACTATTTGAAGGTGAGCCAGAAGCAAAGAAAAAGACCTAGTGAATCATTGCAACACCTGCCATTTTGGTACCTGCCTCTTGAGTGCAGTCCTAGACTTTCTCCTGGCTCCCAGTTTGCAGTTTGAGGGTTAAGACAGGCATTGCAGAGCTGGATCGGGATTCTGCACAGCAGCAGATAGGGACTCTCGTGCTGAGAAGCACTTAGCGATTGTAGACCTCAGTTGAGCAAAGGGTTTTCCAGATCAAAGCCTTGTGCTTTGTCACCTAAATTCTTTCATGGATCAAGTTCCAAGTTAACAGGTGAACTTTATATTTAGGCTCCCAGGCTGGAACTTATAGACCTGTCTAAAAAATTTGAAAATTTAACTTAGATGTGGGAAACCAGCTTGATTTGGGAGAAAAGACTTACTAATCAAGGTTTGCAATAGTCAGTTTTCAACTGGATTTTAATTTTCATAGGTCGATGTCTCAGATCATTTTAATCTCCTTTCAGGCATGTTCCCAGCTAAAAAATTTTTTTTGTTTCTTGTAGGTGGCTTAAAGATGGATGCTTCTACAGAAGTTCAGCTTACAGGAGAGTTCGACTGTCAGCTCTGTGGCTTAACAGCTCCCTACATGTACTATGGGCCAAAGCCACCAAACTCATGCTCTTGTCATGTAAGTGCACTCTGGGGTCACAGACCTCATTTCTGCTATGACCATTAGAATCCCTGTACTGTGGAACAATGTACACTCCATGAGCCCAACAACATGCCATATTGCCCTGAATAGGAGACTTAAAATGATCTTCTTTAACGGAGAAAAAATTGCCAGCATTTATAGCAAAGGCAAAAATGAGCTTACCCATCCTGCTTCAAGGCCATGCAGAGATTTGTATTTAACCTATTTCCTAACCCTGCTGACCACTCTGCTATTTACCTATCTCACTGCCAGCCTAGTACTTCCGGGAATAGCCCTTTCCTCACAGTAGCCTCCCTCAGCTGGGCAATACATACACACAGCATGAATGAGATATATATGGTAAAAACACTTTCTAAGAGCCATTTTGAGGACACAGAATTCAGAACAGCAGTGGTTTTTTGCATGGATTAGACAATCCCTTGTTAGATTGTATGATGTTAAAATGTGTGGATATTTAGTATCTATTTACATTTGCAGGGACTGAAGCCTTTTCCATCTCTGCTAAGTAGGGATAGCTTGACCAGAAACTATCAGCTTTGTCTGCAGTCAGTTACAACTTTGTCTGCAGACATTAAACTCCCCATAAAATAAAGCAATTTGCTTTCAGTGCATGAGTAGCTTGGCGGATCCCATCTTGGTCAACGAACCCATCAGGGAAACGTGGTCAGGAACTCACTGGGACTGGAAGTCAGGCATGTACTCAGCATTTCATCCCAATAAGACTGCTCAGTGTGGAAACAGCTGCTGACCACCACCTGTTTGGGCTGTTTTCCTTGGGCAGCTGTATTTTTATCATTCCAAACCCCACAGTGCTACTGGTTTTGCCTCCTCTACTCAGCAGAGCAATGGCTCACCTTTGATCAGATCCATTCCTAAAGAATGTGAGTTGAAGCTGAATGTGAATCTTAACTTTAGGTTATCCAAGCTCTGCATTAACATCTCAGCTTTATTTGGATTGCTCAGATGCCAAAAACAAAAGAATAATGCATAGCCCTTCTATACAGGCTTGTAAGAAACAGCTTCACACCACATCTCTCTTGTCTTGCGTCCTGGCTTACTGACATATCCCAAATGTGCTGCAGGAAACCTGTTCTGGACATGAGGGCTTGTGCAATGGCCAGGGCTCTGCAATGACAAGAGCTACGTGAATTTTCAAGGGGAGCTTTGCACATGTAATCCAGTCTTTGTACTCTAGGAGACTTGTTGACAAAGTAATCTGCCATGTTAAGATACCTGATCTTTCCTAACAGTGGAAGGCTCTGGCCATACCACTTTTTGTTCGAGTGGGGAGGAAGAGGAGAGAGGAACACACTCATGGACAACACACATACGTGTGTGTGTGTGTGTGTGTGCATAGGCCAGGAGAAGGTAGTACAAGCTAACAGAATACCTTTATCCATAATACTACCAGAATCCACATTTGACATAAGCCCCAGAGTAAGCCAGCCTTGCTAGGTGTCCCATGCAGACAGACACCCAACTGACTTCTGTAATATTTTGCCTGGAGCTCCCAGGAAGAATAAGGCCTTAGTCTTTCCCAAGCAGGTTGCCAAATTGTTAGTAAATGCACTCCCTTAATACCCTGGAGCAAACAATACAGTCTGTGACATAAAGTAAACACACTGCAGGTGATTGCAAGGCTCTCTGCCAGTAGCTCCTGATTTGAAGAGGTGGGAACCTTAGGTTTACAGCAGTGACATACCTAACAGCAGTAAAACCTTTGTATTTCATACTCACATCCTTGCAGCTTTTGATTAAAAGCTGTCCAATTGAAACAGTAACTTGACAAGGTACTGAAGTTGGCTATGCAAAGGAGTGCCTGTCATAAAAAATGGAAGATAAACAATTACTTTAAGGTAGAGCATTCAGAAACTTAGATGACATTAGGCTCACCTATTGCCCTAATTTTGAAAGACACAAAGTGTAGCATAGGACTGAAGGCAGCTGCAGCATTGAAGAGAGAAGGAGCTGCAGAGCTGCTCCATTGCCTCATGTACAACAAGAGGCTGAGCAAATCAATTACGAAGGGCTGATAACTTTTCAGTCTCCACAATTTCCCCTTCTCAACTGTCCCCTACTGTGAAATCTACCCTTAAAAGCCTGAAATTATTCTTTTACAGGCTTTTGGAAGAAGCCTATGTCATGAAGGATCCTTCCACCCCTGACAAGAACAAATTCATCATCCTTGGATCTCACTGCAGTTTTTGTAGCAGATCAGTCTGTGTTGGCACAGTAAGTAAAAAGCAGAACAAGCTGCTTCGATAACTTCTTTTTGTTCCAGTCCTGGTAACCTGCTAGAGAAAGAACAAGCAGCAAAAAAACAAACAGCCTATTTTAAAGGCAAGTCATTCCCCCTTGTCCTATCACTACACGTATGTTGATTGTACATAATTGTATGTTCCTATGGATTCTGCCTGCACTGTGCCATGCATGCTCCCTGAAGAAGAAATGAATTAGAGTAGCAGCTGGGAGGCAACCTTAAAACATCAGGTTTAGCCTGCCTTTTTAACAGCAGAGGCAACACAGACACATTTTGGACAAACTTAAGCACATTTAACTTTTTCATTCCCAAATGAAGTGTCTTGAATTTATGAAAGATTCAACAGATATTTCCAAGTGTGGCAGTTCAATCTGTTAGAAATACAGCATTTCATCCTCTCAGGATCTTTGCACGCAGTGTGTATTTGTGAAGGTAGGTGAGCCTTTTTCTTTGAAAAGATGTCTTTGTTTCAGTTAACCTAGGCCATGGCAATGCATAGAAGACACTTGCAGTGAGCTAATGGAAGCCTCTTCTAATCTTTTTAACAGTCCTGCTTATTTTGCTTGTTGGGAAATATGTCAATCACTTACTGCTTGTTATCTGAGTTTTCAAGATTCCCCTGATGGTATCACTCCAAGTAAACCCTTGATTGTAAATAATTAAGGATAAATTTCCTACCAAACTGGCCAGGCCAGATAGTGAATCACACATATGACTATGGTTTCAAAATGTATTTAGCAATACTGCTTAGGTAACATTGAAAGAGATCTGCAGAAATGATAATTAGTGCTTTAAACACCCACACCACAAAGTGAGTAAACACATTCTATTCCTCTTTCATGCAGAGAAAATTAAAAGTCCAGAGAAGTAAAAACTTACTCAAGGCAATAGAGAGAGACAAAGTTAGGATAACGTCTCTGTGAATTGGTTTTGGTTACTGCTTGTGCTTGACCCAAGTAGATCAACTCAGCCCTGGGCTGAGTATTTCCACAACATTATAACATATGAATTGAAGCTGAAGAAAATCATGCTTCCTTGGGCCTTTTTGGTAAAGAAGCTGGACCACTTGGAGAGGTTTTAGTGACAGGTTGCTTCCAATTTTATGGTAATTCAAAATAGGACTAGGCTAACATGGTGCAAAATTAAGACTTTTCTGACTTCAGATTTGGCAAAAGGATTAGATTTATATTCTATCTTTTGTACCTGAGGAGGCTTAGATACAGGTCACATTTTAGGTTTTTCATGAGACAACCCGTGCTAGCCTGAAGTGTATTTCCTTACAATTGCTGTGCCATTAAAAGTTACAACTTAGCAACTGTTCTGTGTAGTGCTCATAAACTCACATCTTCAAATATCCTCTGAAGTTTCACTCAGTTAATTTACTCCAGTCATCTTGCAGAATGTATCATCCTGCTCAAACAATCTTTTACCACAGTGCATTGGTAAGTGCCATCAGTTCTGGTGCGGCTGGGAATAATTCTAGTGATTATCTGTAATGTCTTAAAACCTGTCAAAACCCCACAAAAAGGGAGAGAATAGAAATGCTTTTAAAAGTCCTTGGGCAGGTCAAGTGCCCTTCCTATTTCCCTTTCAGAAAAGGGGAGACAAAATTATATAGTCTGAACATGTTAGTCATTCAGAACAGTTATTTCTGTTTTGTTGCAACACTTTACTAAAGATAGGAAAAGAGGTGGCTTTGGGGAAGAAAGAAGGAAAGGGAGAAAGTTTCATTCCTCATCCCTTATTGCCCACTTCAGCAGAAGGTGACTAATAACTGACCTTGGGCATGATTGTAGGTATTAAGTGATAAATGTCATACTACAGCTACTTTCCACTCAACTTCCAGTCATGTGGTGTCAGTCCGGGACACGGACAGGCAGAACCATTTCTTTACATAGTGTGGGAAAGATACTATCCCTGTATACCTTACTTGCAAACATGATTCATGTCAACACAAATAAACTCTGGCAGCATGCTTTGCCAGCTCAGTTTTGCCTGAATTTGACTATTAAGTTTGAAATTTCAATGGCCCACTCCTGCTTTGGTCATAGAAAAGGGAAAACAAAGAATCATTTGATGAAACACAGAATTGTATTAGGATAATGGTTTAAAAGAAGGGCTTGACTCTACCTAGTAAGTTTAATTCATAGGGCATTAAAAGAAGAGTTAGGACTGAGAGGAGGACTGAGGGTACATGGACCCAGCGCTTTGATATCCAGTGGTTCATAGTCATGATGTGCCTAAGTCCCATCAGCCGAAATCAGCACTGGCTGGCAACTCATTTCAGCCAAAGGAATGCAAGTTGAGCCCCTGTGTTACCTGTGAACAGCTGCATCTTAACCTTGGAGATCCCACCTGCAGTATGGGGGAACAGCCTCTTGCCTCTTTGCCATGGCCCAGGGGCCACCACTTGGAACCTTGAGCTTACCCGGGGTGGGGGGGCTGCAGTGCAAACAATGGCAAGACCAACTCAAACCATAATCTTCCCTTTTAAATTGGCAGCTTAAAGTATTAAGGATACCAAGAGACAAAAAACAATAGGCTCTGGAGGTTGTGCAACTGAAATCCAGTTTCAAGACTTTTCAGAGATGAAGGCCTCACATTTAATTCCTGAATATGAAGGGGCCTGGCAGTGAGTGCAGAAAACAAGAGGTGAAGAGAAGTTGTTCTTCAAGCTTCCAAGTCACATGGAAACAGGCTAATTGTGATTTTGATATAATTATCAGCTGAATCTGCTGCTAAAGTCCAGATAGTGACATAGGAAACAAAAGCAAGGACAGAAACACAGGCATAGCCAAGCCAAGCTCCCAGAAAAGGCCAGTTAAAAATGACCATAGCAAGGGGAAAACTTTGCTATCTAGGTAAGACCCAGGGAATCTATTTCTCCCCAAAAGATGTCCAGATCTATCTAAACTGATGTCTTTATTCATGCTTAAATCTCCAAGAATAATCCATCAACAACACCAGCTCCGGCTTACCCATGAAATCTGATTTGGAATTTGTTGATCAGCGTGCCAGAAGAATCATGGACGTCAGTCTCACTGCAGGGCAAAGCAGTAACACATTAATAAGCTTATCTTCTAGTTGTTCCAAGTCTATACTGCACATAGATTAAAATATTCTGTAGGTTTTGCTTCTTCCTGTTCAATAACTAACATCTGATGACAGCTCCTCGGTGAAAAATAAATACTCGGTCTGTACAACTTGCTAACAACCAAACCAGCTGGGAATGGAGCATGTCTGCTCATAGTGTCATTCCATTTCAAGGACAGTGGAAATCCCTTCTTTGTGCACATCAGCTTTTATACCTTGCCATCAAGAGTTCAGAGAAGAACCATCAGCTCAACCTTTAGTACCAGGTATGTTTTTAAGTTTTAATTAGTGAGTACATTTACTGAGGGTAAAGGTGGGTAATGGATGAAATCTCATTTGACTTGCCTCAGCTGAATGGTTCTTCCAGGTTTTGGACACCTCTGTGATATTGATATAATAGCCATACTTTTTAATATTCTCCTAGGACAACACAGGCACATGGATTAATAGAGGGAAGAGCAGTGTTTTGGGGAGTTATGGAAAAGTTGCAGCTAAGGTCTGTGGGAGCCTACAGCCCCCAGCATACATACTTGGTACTTGTGTTGGCCTTTAGGCCATTTTTGTGGAGGAAGAGTGTGCTGAGACTGCAAGTCTCACATACCAGTGCAAGAATTTGGAAGAACTTCCCAGAAAAGAGAAATCTTCATAAGCCAAGATTTAGCTTTAGAGGCAAACTTTGCTATGGCGGTAAAACCCATGGAATCCATTATATCTTTATTCATGTCTAACTCTCCAAGAGTAATACATCAGCAACAGCAGCTCCAGCTTACCCAAGAAATCCTTTTTGGAATTCAGTGATTAGGCGAGGAAACCCATGGATGATGCTGAAAGAAGGCAGCTGCAGAAGTAGGTGTGTTGCTGTTCCTTGCAGCAAAGAGCTCGTGAAGGTCACTTTAAAATAACCAGTGGGACAGTTGATTTGGTTAGTGCTTATTTCAGACCCAGATTTTATTTTGCACCCAGTTAGCTCTAACCAGATCTTAGAATTATTAAGAAAAATTGCTGAAATATTTCAGCCTAGAAGAAGAGTTAACTTTAGAAGAACTCTAAATATAAACGTAGTTTAACAAGACTGGAACTTCAGCATTTCCATTTTGTGTATCTTCCTAATAATGTTATTTCTTTACAGGAATGTAGTCTTTTCTATTCCAAAAGGTTCTGCCTCTGCTGTGTGAAGGAAAACCTAAAGGCCTTTCCTTTGGAAATGCAAGAAGATACGGATAAAAGGAAGCCTCAGCAGAAATCTTCCAAAAAAACACAAACAAAACATAAATCCTAAAGAACCAAGAGCAACAGTTCTTTGGCTGAGTTTCTCCTCACTCCATTCAGAGACTATAATGTTGCTCCTTTTAAACAAGTGACCTTGATCAGCTCACTGCTACTGAACAGGGTAACACATTTCCTTACACTTGGCTTGGGTTCAAACATCACCACCGCAGAGCCAGCAGAATGGCTCCGAGGTGTGCAAGAGCCAGGAAGGAAGGCAGACAAGCCTGCTGTTACCATGTAAAGTGCACGTAGTAAAAACCCAACCAGCAAATGAACCATATCCAAATTTACACATTTGCTATTTTAATGTTTTGTGTTGTTCCTGACACTCCTACAGTGTTATGAAAATCCAAGATACATTTATCTGGCCTAATTTAGTACACATTCAAGAAAGTCACTATACACCAGTCATTAATCTGGCAGTGCTGTCCTGGTAAGATAACAGTAGGCAGGGAATTAAAAGCTTTAAGTCTAAAAATAAAACTGGTATGAGAAAATGTCATAGATACCCATAGAAATACCTAAATTTTTCAATATGATAATCTCATTATTATCCCAGCATTGAGACTCCTGAAAGTTAGCACTCCTATAATAAAATACCAGTAAAAATACTTACAAGTCCCTTGCACTTGCAGTCATTCATCCTTCCAATCCATGTCAGTACAGCAACTGGTGAGGACCCTGAACAAATCAAGTTTATGCTTTATAATAAAGGTGACTCCCTTTTCACTTTCACATCAGTTAGTCTGGACATAGAAAAGTTCCACTAATAACCTCAATTTTTTCCTGAACTGGACAATTAAACTGCACCTATAATAGGGATGTCAGAAACAGTTTCAGTTAAAAAAGAGTGAAAAGTTCTTAGAGAAACAACAGTTTCTTTGGCTCAAAAGTTATCTTCTCAGTTATCTGTCTTAAAAGATGATTTAGGTGGCTTTTATGTAAAACCAGAGTCTCACACCTTAAGGACATGGCTAGAATGTTCCCTAATCACAAAATCACCTTTTTAATTCAAGGTTTTGTGGATCGTTGGTTCAGAACCTGTTAGTCCCTTGGTTAACACTTCTCTTTTTTCCAACTCTTCCATTCATATAATTTGTCATAGCACAACATCTAAACTTGATCATTTTAGTAGAATGAACATGTCACTGTTAAATCATCATTATTTCAGTGAGTTATTTTTAGTTGTTTAGGACATTTGAGTGTCCTAAAATCTTTCTTTTTTTTTTCTGGACTTAGTGTGTTGGTGTCCTCCGTTAAGGACTGGAATTTCTTACAGTGACTGGAGGAGCGATAATGGACCTGTTACTAGCCTTTTCAAGCTCCAAGTGCTTTAAGATATAGTATATTTATATATCACTAGTTGTGTAAAAAAAGATCCATGTTAGAAGTCAACACTTCAGATTCCTTTTTGCACTGAGTTCCTTTCCTGAAAATAAAAGATTAGCACAAGTCATTAAATTCACTTTTAAAAATAGTTTATTTTTCTTAAAACCATTAAGGCAAAACCGTATTTCAAATTAAGTTGGTTTACATTCAGTCTGATTACTTTTTCAAAGTACATAGCTTCCTACCAATCTCTATACAAACACTGAATTCAATCTCTTATTTTTAAAGAAGACAGAAAAAAAAATCAGAATGTAAAAAAGAAAAAAATGTTTAGTTCAAGTTTTTTTCATCCTAGATCAGTAGGCTGGTAACATTTGAGAAGCATCATTATATTTAAATAGATATAACTTTTACATTCACAAGTGCAAGATACGCTGTCTTTCCTAAAACTCCCCCTGTGAGACCCAGGCTTTCTTTTGTCCTTGGAAGTGTCATTTGCATTGTTCTGACAGAAAAAAACTTGGGAACTTGGCTTGAATTAGTGGTTTTTGCTGAGAAACAAGTATTCCATGAGAATTAGGTTTGACTACACCTTGCAAGAAATGTCTGCTCTTTCCATTTTGTATTTACTGTAATAAAATGTACCCGGATGTACAAAAAATGTAACTTCTAAAAACAGGTGACTGGAAACAGTGAGCTGTTGGGTTTTTTCTCCTTAATATTGATATTTTGATTTAATTAAACACTCATTAACTCTAGTGATTAGGGTTTGGCAGCACTAACAACAAGGTGCTTTTTTGTGTCATACCAGATAACAGACCATTTAAGAAGTGAGGGTGGCCTTAACATCATGATGTAATTAAGCTGTGGTGTTGCATGCCTAAAGAAAATTCTGAGCAAGCATGGAAAGGCAGGAAGCCACACAGGATGCACCTCATCCCAGAAACTCCTAAACCAGACTTTGCCAAACTGCTATGAGAGGGTTCTTGCGCAAATCCGTACTATTGAAAAGTTGATTAGATTTGTTATTATTAAAGATGTAACTAAAGCCATGAATGTTCCTGCTGTCCTGAGGGCTAAGGCACTGTGTCTCCATGAGGAGATGCTGTGTTGGGACACAGCCACCCAACAGGCCAGGTGAGCAGGTGTGGGTATGGGTAGCTGCATGGCTCATGGACTGTGAGTCACCCCCAGGACATGAGGGAGCCTTTGTCCTGCTCTGCAGCACAGCCCAGACAGGCTGATGACACCGCACTCCTACGCGGCAGGATGGCAACAGTGCTTGTGTGTTGCTGGTTGGTGGATCAGGATTCTCTCATCCTGCCAATCTTCTTTGTTTCAGCTGTAAAGATTGCCGTGAAATTCCATGCATTGAGCATAAGGCTGGTGTCCTTACCACAACAGGGATTACAGTACCTGCATATCCAACCTGAGAAAATACACCGAAATACTGAAAAACAACTCCAAGTACCTTATGCTTGATCTTGCAGTTCTTACTTAAGGGTCCAGCCTGTAATCAGATTAGTCTCTTGCGTGCATGCTGCCTATCCCCTGGCAGATGCAGCTCATCTGGAATTGAGGTCCTTACAATAGGAATTCTGTTTTGAAACATCCACAGAATGGAATCTGATAAGATTGACCAATGCAATCAATGAAGGAGCTCAAGAAAAAAAACACCCCAGTTTCAGAAGCAGAATAAATTTTAAAACACCTGTATGTACATTGGAGAAAAGAAAGGAGGAAACACCCTTCCTTTGGGTGGGCTCAGTTACACTAGGTCTGTGTCTCAGTGTAAAGCAGCGACTCCCATCAGTACCTTTCACAGAATGTTTCTCACTGCCGGCAGGACTGAGGGAGGAAGTGGCTGCAGGTAAGCACAAGGAATTCCAGCAGAGCCTTTAGAGACATGACACAAACACCTTAGGAGACAACACACCTGTATGCTAACACTGATCAAGGGAATATGTCAACTTGCAGCAATTTGAGGAAATCTAATTTTCTCTGTTACAAACAAAAAGCAGTAAGTACAAATGATTACTAGAGCATTTGTAACAAGCTGTGCTTGTGATAACTGCTGTGTTTGGATTACAGCAAAACAAAAGATAGATACCTTTGAAAGGTACCTTTGTTCCTGTATCTCATTTCCTCAGCAGGATGCTGTAGGCACAGACTGTCACACCTGCATCACAAGACACAGAATCCCCATGAGCAGACTCTGAATTTTCAATGTTTTGTGCTGCCAAATCATTGGTTTAAAAATGCATCTATAAAAGCTTCAGCTCACCCTCTGGGCAGGTGACACGGAATAATCCTGAGCACACATTGTTATTCCCAGTGAACCACGAGTCAGTTCCTCAGAAAACACCAGCACTGGTGCATGAACTGAATGCAGCTTCTTATTAGCTTTCAGACTTCAAAGAAAAATGAGCTACCAGGCTGCAAAGCAAAGATTAGTTCAGTTCTACAAACCACCTTTCATATTGGTGAACTCGAGTTCAAACCTTGATTTTGGGATTACAGCTCTTCCTCAACTAGTCTTGCTTTTATTAAAATTAAATAAAAGGAAGTATATATTCTATGTGAAAATGTGTTTTAAATTCTTGTCACAACTGTTAACACCAAACACTGATAAACTTGCAGAATTTGTGATAGTTCTTCACAAAGTTTACAGCAATAAAGACCAGATAGGAATAAATAGCAATTTGTCTTTGACTTCAGCCTGTTTATCCTTAGCCCATAAAAGTAAATATTTCCTCACTGTACAATAGGGTTCACAAGATAAAGTATGTAACAAATATTTAAATTAAATAATTTACAAATTTTTCTTTAAGCATCTCCATAATTTAGTCAAAGTTTATACTTTGCAATTATATTCTTCTATTTTACAAATTGAAACATGAAGAAATGGTATTACATTAAAAAAATCCCACAACACATAGCAATATTAATAATCTTAAATCAAGCACACATATAATTTAAATTGCTAGTAAAAGAAGGATAATAAAACTGACTAAACCTAGATACAAATTATATGCAACTGATTATCAGGAAAGCATTTGAGATATAAGCAATCACCAGATAGCGTGCTCCACCAGATCCAACACTACCTAAAGGGCGAAGGGTTTCTGGGAAGGACCATTATTTGTAAGACCTTATGCTTGAACAGCATCCCAACAGTTGCAAATGCATTTGTTAAATGCAGTTGCAGATTTTCAACTAAGTCATGGGGAACTTTTCAGGAGGGACAAAGCTGAAACTATTCCTCTGCAACCACAGTGGGATCTTCCTCAGGGGCTCTGCCTGAGATGGTGCCCGAGTTTGTCCAGGCTTTCCCTTAGAAATAAGGAGGAAATTCAAATTCAATCATATGTGACCCAGCTCTTGTGATGAATAAATCTCTATCAAGTTTCTGTACTTTGAACAAACAAATGTTTAGATGCTTATTATAAGCTCTTTGATGTGCAGCCTTGTGCCAGTTCTCTCATGAGAACGGGCTTAGTGCAGCTGCTGGTATTTCCAAAAGCTGCGCGGGACAGAAATAATGCAAGACTCTGCTCTCTGACAACACTTCAGCCTTGAATCAAAGCTCAAAGGCACATGGAAATGGCAATTAAATACAAAATGTGGGTTTTTGAAATGCTACAAAGGTGCAGTTTCTGTAAGTGGAAACTTCCCTGTGAGGTGTCAATTTGTGCTTAAAACAAAAGTGGGATTCGAAATTTAGAAAGGTACAAAGTGAGTTTTTGAAACAGCACCCATTAAAGAAAGTATTTAAGAAGTAGAGAAGAACAAACATTTGTTTTCCCTAATATTTGGCACAAAACCTTCCTTTTTTTCTTCTCCTATTTCAAAGTACCCAGGGCACTCCAATAAATAAATAAAATGAGTAAGCTGTAGGTTTGCTGAAAACTTAACTCACACCATTATTTTCCAGGATATTTCTCTATTCATCTGCTGTCTCTTGTCTTAAGCTGTGCTGCCTGGTTGCTAACCTGAGTTCTTCTGTGCTATGACAGTAAAACAAATTATGTTGGTAAGAATCAGATCCAAAATGTACCCTACGAGACAGAAATACTTTAATACATTTTTAATCCTAAAACCTGATCACTTTATTTCCCTCCACAGAAGGAGTATTTTAAAATACTATATGATTTGTACATAGGGGAGATGCTGAAGTAATAGATAGATCTCAGACTAGTAGAGATTCCAAACTTTAAAAAAATAGACACAAACCGAGGCATATTAAAATCTGCTTGGCCAAAGCCTGCTGCAGACACCTCCTGAAAGAGCAATTCCTTAAAAGTGTAATGTAGAAATTAAGAACTTCTTTTGCTCATTAATGCTGAGGAAGGAAATTGTCTGCCCTGTGTCACTCTTTAGAGTGGCTTTGGGAATGTGCACAGGGCAGAAGTGCGGGCAGTGGAATCCACCCAGAACTTCAGGCTGTATTAACATCTTCATATTTGTGTAATTCAGAGGTGTGTTATTTCCTTTGTTTTTCTCATTAAAGGTCTACAATTTAATTGAAGACAGAAATCAAACTTTAATGTCCAAGAAACTAGTCAAAAATTGCTTGCTGGTTTTCAAATTACAAAAACATTATGCACTTTTCTAATGCTGATAACAGGACTCTGTTACAAGCAGCTGCTAAGACAGCTAAATGTTGTCTTGCACTGAGTTATTCTGTCTTCAATTCTTTGTAGCTTTGCTGGGAATCTAAGTATTCTTAAATTATTAAGTTTTATTACTATTATTTAAATTAATAAATCTTCCAAGTGTTTCACTAAAGTGTTTTAGTCACTTTTGAGAACAAGAGCAGGAAAAATAGTTGTTGGCCACCCTGACTGTGTCTGGTTTTCCTGGGAACACCCAAACTATGGAACACAATTTTGAAATTTGTTCTTTGTAAAAATCTGAGCAATGTGGGGAAAAAAATTCAAGTTACCCCTTTTTCTTAAAAGACAAACTTAACAGTTGGCTACTAGAGTTTCAGTGTGCCATCCCTGAATGGCTGACATTTTGACAATTTTTGCATTAGCAATATTGCGTATCAATTCTTTCCATGCTGGATGTTGCAGGCCTAAACCCTACAGCTCCTCAGTGCAATGGGGCTGACAGGGAGCATGAGGCAGCATCTTTGCTAAAATCCTCTCTCCATTTCCAAGGGCACTCTGCCTGCTGCTCAGAGACACAAAAGGCAGCCCTTTTCTCATCTGTGGGTTCCTGGCAAGGCCAACAGTTCTCTCTGTGGAAGTGTCTGAGGCCTGTTCCTCTGCTGCTGGTTGGCAACAGCGAAGGGGAGGAAGTTTTGTGCACATGCATTTACTGTTTCTATCCTGCCCTAGATGGTCACAAAATTTGAGGCCTATGCTTCAATATTTTACACTAAATATACCTGACACTAAAACCTCTGCTCGTGACCCCCCCTCAGATAAAACCCAAGCTGCTTTTAAACCTGTAATTTATCCAGTGTCCTTAGGCTTGGGCAGAAACAAACATTGACACTGAAATAGGAATCACACTGGAATGTTCTCACTTCATCAGTCTTAATTCTTGCAGTGAAGATTCTGGTGTCTCCAAATGTGCTACAATAAAACAAGTACAAAGTGTCCTCCTGTGCCACTGAAAGCTTAACGGTAGTGAAAATGCTCAGATTGACTCCTGAGATCCTGGTGCTATGAAATAGAAAGTAAAATTAGGAAATAATAATGTGAACTTACCATATCAAAGAAACAGAAACAGCAGTGCCTTGCATGCAGCTGGCACTTCTGGGCAGCACGGTCTGAGGAAAGAGCCCCTAGAGAAGTCAGGCCATGTACTTATGGCTTATTTTTCTTCAGGAGTAAAGTACAATTGTAAAAAACAGAGCTTACTCTTAGGAACATGATAAACTTACTCTTAACTGTGCTGTCTTTCATATTATTACACAGCCCGACACCTACAAATACTGTTCTTGGTAATATTGTCGCCTTATCCATGAGGACAAAATAATGTAGCAAATACTTCTATCCACATGTCCTAAGAAGGAATAGAAAGGAATATATCCAAGTGGATAATTGGAAAAAAATGAAGCAGTCTATTCATCCAAATAGTAAACAGGTCCAAACAACTATACTGCTGAGACACTTGTCGAGGGAGAAGGTGCTTTTCCTATCTAGTAATTTCTTCAGAGTCAGCTATCACTGCAGTAGAATGCTGAGAAGGTGAAATACTTTTTTTTCTGGGCTAGGATCAGGTTTTCAATCTCTCCAAAACTCTTGCTAATTCAAAATAGTATTTTTAATTCAAAACTGCATCTTGAGTTATTACAAGTTCTCCAAAACATACAGGGTATGGATATATTTTACCTCAGGACATTTTCACAGTTCCTTAAAACACTTTTGAAAAAAAAAGCGTTCCATCACTTTATCACATTTACTCTGCAAGAAAAACATGTTGGAGCATCTCTGCTGTATTTTAGATAACTATTTGGATTTTGTTTCATTTCATAGAAGAACTTTTAAACATGCTAATCCTAAGGTATGCCAATGTAATACTATATGAAACTGTACATCATCTAATGGAATTAAAGCACCAGCAGATCAAAGGTCTCTCCCATTTTTTAGAAGTGTATGGACAGTAATATCCAGTCATTTGCTACACCTAGACTGAGTGCTGTAAGAAAAAGTGTTAGCTGTTTCTCAGTAATTACCTTTAGGCAAAAGTGCATCATCTTTCTGATTGTGCATACACCTGGAAGGAAGTTGCTGAATTTGTTATATTAATTCTAAAATGACTAAGCCAAGAGGAAATAAAATTTTGTTCATTTCTGTTACTTAATATTCTCATTTATTACACAAATACGTAACCCTTACCAATCTTCACATTTCCAAATAAAAGAACCATTGTAAGACACTTCATTGAGCATTCTGACCAGTATTTTTTTGCAGAACTCTTTCAAAAGAAGGTAGAAGATCCCAAACCAAAAGAAGTGTAACACTCCAGTTCCCCAGTTTTACATTTTTCCTGCTCTGGGCTGAGTGACCAGTATGTAACTGTGCAAGTAGTTTTGCTCCCATCTGTATTTCTGTGTCTTTAAATATTGTGGAAAAAATACTAAAAATCCTTAATACATATCCCTGTAGATTTCCTGTAGTAAAGGGTGTAAATGTGCATCAGATTCAGTCTTCTTGATTATCTGAACAAGCTGAGCATGCTCTGTGACAAGCTGTCGGAGGTCAGCCATTTTTTGGAGAAGTTTTGGGAAGAGGAAGGTGTCGTCAGGATGGTTGGTTTGCAAGTGAAGTTTCAGTACATGCACAATGCTCTCCTGCATTTTTTCAATGTGTCTTACATTTACAAGACCAGGACGATCTGTTCTCAAAACAAGCAAAAGAATATGTCATAATTTTATAACAATTTGTTAAAGTATAATTAGAGATAGAACTGAATCTTCAAGAAGGGTAGAAACTTTTCCATTAAAATTATTAATTGATGTGAGGGAAATTTTAAAATTTACCGCCTTAGAGAACAAATATGTAATGCTTACCTCCACAGCAAATGATGGCAGCAACAAAAAGGGATATATCACTATCATCCAAATCCAGTGCATTGAATTTCATTGCAAAATCAAATTTTGGTTCCATTATATCACAGAATGGCTTTCTCAGGCTTTTCAGGAACTCTCGGGTTATAAAACCATTCCCATAGGCTACCAGCATCCCATCCTTGTTCATCACAGAGGCCAACATGGCAAATATGGCTTCATAAACTCCGTATTTTAACAGTGTCACTTGATCGTTCAAGTCAAGACTGGAAAAGCCAGGGATGGATTTGGCAAACTCAGTGAGTTCTGTGACAGTCTCTACAGACGTACACTGGCAGCAGTGGAAGATTCGAACTTCTGCTTCCTTGTTCTGAATCCCATTGGCTACCAATTTTGCCACCAGGGTCTTTTCTGCCATACACAAGGTATCCATATCATGGATAACAAATGGCTACAGAGAAAAAAAGCAACCACTAAGTCAGTTATAAAATAAAGGCTATTAATCATTGGCTTTGTAAAGAATAAAAATGTCGATAAACTTTAACTTACATGCTAATCGGTCTCCAATTATCAGTAAACCCCGAGTTCTTTCATATTTCTTCAAGAGAAACACTGTATGACAGAACTACAAACTGCAATACCTAACAAGTCTGCTCTGCAAACAACACTGCAAATAGTCAAATGTAAAGGCATATGACCTGTCTTTAATTTAGTTTTTTGGAACTTATCATCATTTCACTAAGCAGAAAAGAGGTATGGCCAACAACTTAGGAGCTAAATTAAAAAAATGACATCTTAGCACCATGAAAAATGCCTGTTTGTTCTGAAATTAATTACAGTGGTGCCATAAATTAGGATTCACTGAAATCAGCTGTTAATGCATTGTTTGGAAACAGGTGGGTTGCTAATTACAAGCAACAAACCCCTTCTTTTAAAGTTTGTTTTTCTGCTAAAAAGTCAGAAGAAAATTAGAATGTTCCTTTTCTCAAGAGATGATGAACTAGCTTAAAAAAAGCTCTCCTCTTCCCTGCATAATGAAAAATTTGGAAGCATAACATCCTAGGTGTGATTCCTACCTAATTTTGACATGTAAATTCCAGTGACACACACGAGGCATCTCTGGCTGGTCAGTCGTGCAGCTGTGACCATGCACAGGCAAACACAAGAACTGGGGTGCAGTGCTCTGGGACCCATCTCTGCATGTGTGACACGTGTTGTACCTTATGGTTCTGACAGCTGGAAACAAGCAGGAAAAGGACTTCCTGCACAAACCCAATCAGAGCAGTGTTAAAGGAGGTATTTACTGTAGGCTTATGTCACTTTATACCCCCTAAAATGTTCAAGCCTGTGCTTAATTTTACACATCCCCTTAATCCAAAGAGAAATACTGGGATAATTCATGTGTCTCTCTTTTAATGCAGAAAGCTGCAGGCTTGGCTAGGCTAGACTGTAATATGCCAAATTCCATAATGTAGAAGACAGCTTGCTTGAAATTTTTGTAACACTCATCCCCACGCTTATATGGTTTTCATTATGGCATATGTAAAGTTCCTTCTCTGCAAATTTTTACTGAAACTAAAGTTGTCAATAAAGATACTTATCTTCTATATACAAGTAACAAAAATCACAACTGAACTCAAATAAATATGCATGAAGTGAAACAAGTCAGTCCTTACAAGGATTATACACTTTAATGTGCTACAAAACAAAAAGCAGGTGATAGCATTAGGTTGATCTTGGCTAAATTATCCTGAAAGAAAAATAACTTCTACAGCATACATGTCTTCACAACCTCACTTGCTTCTGCCTCTCAAAACAATCATATAGTAAAGATCAGGAAAGCTGGGTGAAGAAATGGCCAGCACTGTAAACAAAAAATTACAAACTCAAGTTTTCTTTCCCCTTCTGCTATTAATATTGTTTTGATTAAAATAAAAGTCATGCAGAGCTCCTTTACACCCTACAAGATAATAGTATTTATTCTGCCATTTGAGACAGAAAAACATTATCATTTCTTTTCCAATGTCATAATAGGAAATTAATTTTTAACAATTTCCCCCATGTCAAGAGGTATTCATATTCAGATGTAAGTTTATTTTTTGATTAAGAACTAATTTTCATTCCCTTGTGTGTCTATTACAATTTAATGTTATCAGTTTCCACTTCTGACTTTCCTAATGTTTCTTAATATTCTGATAGTGGTTAAAAACAATCATGTTAGTACAGGTATTCTCTTTGAGTGTTTCATGTCTGTATAAGCATGATATTTACTTTCTAAAAGATTTGCTAAAAAGTTTAACAAATTATTATAATCACCTTATGTTCTTGCCAGCTTTATCTTAAAGTAACAGAAAAAGTACTTACTGGATTGTTATTGGTTTTCCCTGCAAGGATGATTCTTGCTTTAACCTTGTTCATATTGAAGTTTTTCAGGTAAGCATCATGAATTCTTTTGGCAAGTGATTTAAGATCTGCCATTTCTGAATCTTCTATGTAATTTTCACCTGTTAGAATTTCTGCTTTCAGCTTGGCCTTCTCAGACCTTGGCATTCTTCCAAAACGTATTGCTGATGGAAAGACATAATTGTAAAACAAACTCAAGTTATACAGAACTTAAGGCTTCTATCACTGCTGCTTAGAGTAGTAAGACTTTCTGTCTAGAAAAACTGAGGTAGAGATGAAGAAATCTCCTCCTTTACAACATAGAGTGGTGACCAATATGCTAAACTGAAGGAAATCAGATGTTTCAGAACACAAACTGACATCTGCAGTGAGACAGAACCTATGCTTTTTTCTTTCTACATTACCTAGGTATTTGTATTTTGTTTTCTCCTTGTTGTGCTCTACAGCTCCCAATATGAAAAACAAAGTCCACCCCAGGAGTTGTAAAAACTGAGTGAACTCCTGACAGGAGGTTGGCAGAAAGCACACACAGCAGCTGAAGAGCTGCAGCAGAGTCCAGCCCAGATTCCATTACTGGCTCTGAACACTCCTGGGTATGGAGGTCTCCTGGTTCTTTGGCAAGTGGTCTTGCCATTTAGCTATAAACCAGGCATGTCCACATCCTTCAGTTTCAGTTTCAAACTAAACCAGCTCCACTTTAAAAAGAGTCTTACCAGTGGAAGGGTTTGAGATGGCTCATACAGTGAGTTACTCGTTCTACATTTCAGCACCCAAGCAGGGACAGCACAGGATCTCACTGCTTGGACTGAGCCATTCAGGGCACGTGCAGCATTAGCCCTTACACGTACCCAAGGGATCTTCTCATGACATAAAGAGGTGACTCTAGACATGATCTGAAATACAGCTGTGGACTTCAATGGAAGTCCAGCATGGAGGGCCTGTTTAGAATCTGGCTTAGGTGCTTCCTTCCCCTTAAGCATAGACTGTTACACCAATCTATTGAAAAAGTGAAAGAACACCTGCTTTAAACTGAAACTTACAGTTTTAAGGTCATGGCTGTAAACTTAGTTCAAGCTCTTTTCCTGAGAAGTATAGTGTCTTAGTGGGATGAAATAGTTTTAAATGGCCCCCTGCTCAGCTCCTGCCCCTGAGATGTCACTTTACTAGCTGACATGCTTTTCCCGAGTCTGTTGTTTCAGGATGGTTTTCACCAGCCTTGCAGAGACTATCAACCTTCTCCCAGTGGACCTCAGCCTCAGTCAAGGCTCACCACAAGGGAGCCAGGCTTCTGCAGAACCAGAAAGTCAACTCTCCCACTGCCTCCTGCTGGTACTCTGGACCTGCAAAATCATAAGCAGCCTCCCCAGCTATGTTCCCAACCATGCATATTTTCCTTAGGAAGTTTGTCTCCTCATGCACATCTTTTCACCTAGCCTAGCATTTTCACCTACTTCCAAATTCCACCTGCGCCCAAGTTCAGCCCTGGTGATATCTGACCTATGTAGGGAAAGCAAATAACTGTCATTTGGCCAACAGAAATGTGCTTTCTCATGGCTTGGCCTCTCCCTGTTCACCCATGTTGCTCAATAAGCTGTGTCCTGCCTCATGGGTTGAAATTGGTCTGTAAGCCACGGTTGTAACAGCCTTATCTTAAATCATTAACACAAACAACATAACTTTTAAACTGGGTATATCAATGTTCTGTATTTTTACCATTTTATTTAACAAGCAACCCACCAAATTCCTGTACCACAGTCAGCACAGACCTTTGCCCTCTCCCCACATTTTTGAACCATCTGCCCCAAGAGCTGTTGCACTGTAACCTGAAAAATAATGAAGTCTGCTTTCCTACAGATTTCTACCCTACATCATTCCCTCTCACAATGAGCTAGTTGTTCTCCTCCTACTCCTCTACAAAGCCCTTGATCAGAATTCTTCCAGTGCTGAAATTTGTTTCGAGTACTGGTGCCAAAGTTCTGGGTGAAGAAAGCAAATAAATGAACATTCATATGGACAAACTGACATCCAACACAATTGTGTAAAGCTCATAATGGCACATTTGGCAGCTCTGTACCAATTACATGAACCCACCAGGGAAACCAGTGTCCCCCACCGTGATCTATCCCATAAAAAATCTGAGCTTCAATCCATGTGTATGAGTAAAAATGCTATCCAAGTGCCTGCTTCCAGCAGCACACTCTGGGTAGGAACAAACAAATTAAGGGCACTCTTACCTACCATTATGTGACATTCCAACTGAAAGGCACTTTTGAAAACGACAGTACTGGCACTTATTACGATTTTTTTTTTGAATTTTGCAGTTGCGATCACATTTATCATAGATGAGTTTTAAACGAATTGTTCTTCTAAAAAAGCCCTGTAAAAAGTTTGAAAGGACAATATGTAATGTTAAAGAATGTTGACTAGAAAGCTTCAATCATACGGGTAATTTTTTTTCTTTTATTGTTTATTGATGTCACTCATGAAATAATTCACAAGGTATAACCTCTCCAGAAGAATGAATACACACAGTGGAGGTCTGAAGGTACACTCAGAATGGAGAACACAAAAGGAGGGAGTAGCTCTCAGCCCACTCCTCTGAGGGAAAGAACCAAGAACCCAGAGTACCTGAGCATATTTGCACTTAGGGATGAAGTAAAACAGTCATGTATTGCTTTTGCATGCATTCTCTTAGCGTCCTCTGCCAGAAATACCCTTCACCTTCCATAGTGGAAGTCACACACACACAAAAAATTAACAGGTTTTCTTCACCCAGTGAACGTGAGGAGTATGAGGACACGGCACGGTGTACCGAAGAGCCAAGGACACAATACTGAGTGTTCCAGAACAGCCTATACCCCAACAGCTCTCACCACGATGTCCTGATGCTGCAATGTGAAGCTGGTCACTGTGAAACCGCAGGGTTAGCAAATTCACAGACACCCCAGCCTTTTTTTTGTGTCACATGACACAACAACATGGCATTTAGTCTGAGGGACACACCTGGCTGTTAACTGGTTCCCCATCTCTAATAGATATTCTGCATTACTCTGTAAGATTTATACTCACATGATCACATTCTGACATGGTGCATGAAAGAAACTGTACACAGAGACAATTATGTTTCTACTCTCATGTTGTAATGCAGAAAAATGAAAAATTAAAACACTAGATGAAAAAGAAAACAATCTTATAATTCATGGGCCATATAATCCCAAAAATGATACATTAATGATTAGAGTAATTTTCCCCAGACACATGCCCTCGCCTCAAAGCTACAAGAGGCACAATGCCAAGAGATTCGGGCAGAATGCGGTGGAGATGAGAAATTTGGGATTTGTTACTGTTATAACAGGGATGCAGCAGACAGGCATGCTCCTTGCAGCCATACTCCCAACACAAACAAAACACTAGTGGAGCAGGAAGGCTTTGGGTTTTGGTCACAGTTTGCTGTTTTAAGTTGTTTTAGTGCTTAACTAACTATATCCAGAAAAGTAGCGTTAGAATGATCATTGCAAATTGCTCTTGCTTGATGAAGGTCTGGTATTGAGTTATGATATCTGAACACTTTACTTCAGAAAAAAAGATAACAGATATGTTTATATTTAAATAACTGTATTGGCTAGAACTGTATCAATCAAAAATTTATGTACCAAATGTTTATTTTCATATTACCACGTAAATAAAGCAATATGGTTTAGGTTCTTAAGAAGAAAATTATGACTGTACCTTACAACCTTCACAAGCATGTACTCCGTAATGGTAGCCTGAGGCTTTATCCCCACAAATTCTACATTCAATGTTTAATGCTCCACTGGGTGATTCATCTATGTTACCTGGAGCTGTGGCAAAATTAATGGATGAAGGACTGGATGCTGGTGAAAGGGTGTCTAAAAGAAAAAGGAACACTTCATAAATACTATACTATCAAGGTTGAGACAATTTCTATACTAAAACCACACAAAAAAAATTAGCTTCTTCTAAAAAATAATCTGGAGTTAATAGTACAATGAACTAATAATTTCACCATAAATCTTTGAAAAATAATTCATATTACCAGAGCAAACACACACAAAATGCAGGGTGTACCTTGCTATTTTTGATGATACATATGATGTCAACAAGCAAACAGCTTTACTGAAGTGATTCTGGAAACAAGAACTAGAGGGGTCATAATGGATTCAGTAAATACACACCACACTCAGATATTTTGTTTTCCTTATAATGGGAAAAGGATTTCTGAATTGTACAATGAAATAAACTCTCCAGACCTGTTACCAGTAGATGAAGATGTTACAAAACTACTACATTCCAACTTTAATTATTTCAATTAATATTTCCATTTTAAGGAAAATATTTTCTGAGGCCAGAATTTCTTCTATCTTCCATCTTGCAACTTGCACCTCAAGACTTCAGCAAATTAATGGGTGTGTTATTTTAACAGAGAGATTAAGAAACACTCATGAATGTAGGTCAGCAAGTATTATGCCAGAAAAAACCTTGGCATAGAACTCAGAGTCTGCATTGCCAGTGCTGCCAAGCCCGAAGGCATCAGACTCATTAAGAACAGCCTAAACCCCAGGATTTTTTTTAAAGTGTGATTTCTTTTTATTTGCCTTATGGAATTTGAGCCTTAGAAGTTTACATTTTGCATCTTCTTTAACCAGAAAACTAGAACATTTTGCAAAGAACATTAAACACTCAAATGAGAAAGTGACTCTAGAAGCTGATCTAAATTATTGTAGGCCTTGTACATACTCACACACACATAATTGCAAACTTCCTGTCTGAAGGACTATGTTATAAACAGATATACAAATATATAAAGCACACCATAACTTTTCCTGTACAAGGCATCTCTCTAACGAGAAGGTCTGCAACCAAAAGGAAGCCAAATCACAGTCCTACAAACATTTCTTTGGACAACAGTGCCAAGAGGAAGCTCTCCCTGCTCCCTTCAAAACACACATAGTTCTATTACTGCAGGTTTCATAAGGTGAAACAGGGATCACAGGCTGGGAACCAATTTAAAGTAAGAAATCCCTAAAACAAAACATAACATAAACCACCTAGAAAGTTAATTGTAAACTACTTCAAATGGTTCTACAGCTAAAAGGTTCAACAGGAATACCTCACTGACATCACCACAGTGTCCCGCACCCTGCAGTGATGCCCATGCTTATCTCTCTAGCAAAGCCTCTCCCAAGGTTTTTGACTCAGGACTATGTAACGTATGAGTACTAAGTCTGCTGCTGGCTAGTAATAATGATTTTTAAAAATTATTTTGAATAACATGGTGATAATTCAAAACAGAAACTTCACGTTACAGTCATTTCTCAGTGACATTTGTCTAACAAAGTAATATTTTAAGACGATGCTATAAAATCAGTTAATATATTCCTAGTGTCTCTTCATCATAAACAACAATTTAAAAAAGTTTTTAATTTCTATCGCCATATTTATAAAAGAAAGGGTTGTGATAAAACAAAACTCTCTTACCTGTTATAACTGAGCCATCAGATCCTGGACCATTTCCCAGTGACTGGAACTCTGTTAAAGTTAAAGCACCAGAACTGTCATCACCTAGAGACTGGGAGAGGTCTTGAATGGTCTCCATATCTTGTAGGAACTCTCCAGATAAAGGGCTGTCTATGTCCTCCTCCTCCAAGGGAGTGAGGGGGTAGAGTTGGTTTTCAGTGTCCACCATTTTGATCAAGTAGAGCAGTCACTTAAACTTCTTTACACTGGTGAAAGAATAATTAAAAAAAATCATCAGAATATTTATTTTTTTCTAAATATTTGAACCAGTTGCAACACAATGAATATAGGAATTCTAATCCAATACTGAAATATTATAAAACATTCTGTTGCTCTGGAAGCTTTATGCAATATGAATCATCAACAGCATGGGGGGGTGAGGGTAGGCGGAGGAATTCCCCAAAAGACTTAATATGAATGAAAATCACAACTAGAGCAATCTGTAGATTGTTGTTTCGTCTCCACGGCTGAGAAAAGTTACATACTATGTTTCTATAGAAGGCACTATGCACTTCCCATCAAAGTTTATAGAGAAATAATAAACATCAATATTCCACTCACTCTTCTTAAGTAAGAAAAAAAAAGATGTCACTAACTTGCCATTTCATATTACAAAGACCTTAGTACTAATCTATTTGCCCAATTTCTCTGAAGCAGGATAGTTTTAACTAGAAAAGGAAAATTATTCTTTATCACATAGTGCAGCAAATAATAATATCTAGGAGACTAAGTCTGAGAATTTATCCATGATTCCTAACATCAGTTACAGACAACAGGTGTGTTACTGCACCATCTATGCTGTCAGTGAGAAACTCCACATGCCCCAGTCCTATGAGCCGGCACCAGAACCCGCTGTGCCCTGGGCTGATCCCACAGCATGGGTAGACTGACGAGGGATTCTGCCCATCTGCCCCCTCAGGTGAGAACCCACCTGCAGAGCTGCCTCCAGCTCTGGGGAACAACAGCATGACATGGAACTGCTGGAGTGAGTCCAGAGGAGGTCCCACAGATGCTTCAGGGCTGGAGCCCCTCTGCTCTGGAGACAGGCTGGGAAAGCTGAGAGTGTTCACCTGGAGAAGGGAAGGTTCCAGGGAGACCTGAGAACCCCTTCCAGTGCCTAAAGGGGCTTCAGGAGAGCTGGAGAGGGACTTGGGACAAGGGCCTGGAGTGACAGGACAAGAGGGAATGGCTTTCCACTGCCAGAGGGAAGGGTGAGATGGGATACTGGGATGAAATTCTCCCCTGGGAGGGTGGTGAGGCCCTGGCACAGCTTTCCCAGAGAAGCTGCAGCTACCCCATGCCTGAAGTGTTCAAGGCCAGGTTGGATTCTTTAGGAATGTATGGTCACAACCCCAAGGAAAATGGCCCAGATTACTGCAGATAATCTGACATAGATTTTATGGCTAAGCCTTCTGCATGCATTCAGAACAATGCAAGCTCATGAAGACTCAAGATACAGAGAAATTTTGCCGATGAAGAGTCCCTTACAAAATGTTACTTTCACAAAGAAAGAAAAGGATCAACTGCACACGCTTCTGGTTAGCATAATCTATTATTCTCTGCCAATACTTTTAATCTTGTACCTTTTCTCTGTTAAGGCAGCATGAATAAACCCAGGAACACCTGGAACTAGCTGTGCTGTTTGCTCTTGGTTATCTATCAAAGTCCATGACATAACCAGAACACACTCAAACTGAGAAACGAGAAATCACTTGTATGTACTTGTGAAAACAAAGTTTAATTGCTAGCCCTGTGATGTAGCTATTTTGTGATGAGGGAAAAATGCAAGGAAACCTTGATGTACATTGTTTTTGTGATGGTAACTGAGTAACTGTTCTCTAGCAATCCAAATGAGACTACCAAATTTGTCTCCCTAAGAAGGCATCAACAAAAAAAGGAAGGAAAGGAATGGCTTGGGAGCTGAACTCTGAACATGTCAACAGCTGCCTGGTATCACCGAAATTGTGCCACCCTTCTCCTCATTTACAGCCACTATGTAAAATTCAGCAGCCTTTTGAGCTAAATTTATATAAAAACAACCTAACAGCTAGTGAAACATAAATGAAGTGCTTCTTGTTTTAACTATTAAATTACATACCCTTTTGTACTTTCAAACACTACAAGTAAATTAAAGCTGCTTAATCATTACAGCTCTTGTCAATGATTAACTGGTACCTTAGCAAGCATAACCATATCTGAAGACTGTCAAAATATACTAATATTTTCATTATTGAAAGATTTATAACTATTTTTTTTATAAGCACAGAAAATCTTTATGTAGTATGTCAAGTATTCATGCAGTAAATTGTCTTCTGCCTCTCTAGGTTTTGGGCATATTTACACACGTGTATGCTTTCATTGGCAGGTTTCACATGATATGTATTGATCCTTGCTTGTATGAAAATAAAGCTTCTAAAATAAAAAAAGTAATGAGTATGAAGTTCATTTAGGTAATATTAAGAGAGTGTTTTGCTTTATGAAAAAGCTGTATATATTACAACAGTAGAAGTGGTAAGTGTAGTGTGATGATTCCACTGAAAGATCTGTGTCTTTTAAGTCTTTACAAAAATTCTGGGCCACAAACACTCCCAGAAGATTTTCTTAGTTTTCCATATAATACCTTAGTCTCCATAACCCCCTTCCTACCCTTACCTAAAAACATGCACAACGTAAACTGAAAACAAGTGAACAGCACATAGAAAAAATAAGGACACAACTTCATGTAATTATAGTTTTAAGGTTAAACAGGCTTTACTGGTGTTCTCATACATCCTGTTCTCTCTGAAATACATCTGTTTTCCAAAGACACCTTTCCCACCACCACACTGCAAATACCCACTGAGTAACTTACCTATAAACTTGAAACGGGTCTCAAAGAAAAGTACCTAATCGTGCAGCTATCGGCTATTTGCTTCATTTTTGGAAAGGGATGGAGGGATACTAAATCCCTAGCCCTTCCACATTTAATACTTGCCACAGCAGGGATAATCCCTGTAAGGAAACAGGTCTCTGAGATGCAAAGATCTCTGGGAAGCAGTACCAAAGTCTGAACTTATTGCATACACAAATTGATCGTGTAAAGGGCTTACTTGCAAATACCAAGGTTAAAGTTGAAACAATCATTACCTCCAGGTCACTTTGAGACTGCTGGAGCTGAAAACAGCATATGTAAAACTAGTGATTGCAGTAGATACTTTTAGAAAACTAAGGTGAATAGGAAGAACCCTGAATATGTAAGCTTCAAGATATTTTCAATATCATGTTTCAACACATAAAAAAACAAATGAAAATAAAATTTGGCACCTAAAATGTGGCACCTACACTTCTATCTAGAAAAGGATGCATATATTCTCTTCTATCATGTGACAGTTCAGTTTTCATACTTTGTAACCTTACATATTACTATTTTTTTGTTATTTTACAAAGTATTAAGAATCTAAACAAAGAGAATTTACTATGCTTGTGACAAAAAATTTTCCTAAGCCACCCCTTCATCAAGACTGCCAGATCCATGCCCCGCTCCTGAAAAAACTCACACTGGAAAACGTGGTCTTTCTTCCTTTTACACAGTTGTACTCCAGGATAGCATATGCAGCTTATAAGTACCCTTGCCTTTAAAAAAAATCAAAATTCACATACCCTAATTTTGAAAATTGATACTAAAATTGTAAGGTTAAGATCTTAAAAGCTACATAAGGAAAAATTCTCAGCCTTGATCCTGATTTTCTCCCCAGTCCCACAGCAGGGAAGGGAGCAAGAGGCTCTGTGGGGCCTGGTTGCCACCTGGGGCTGAGCCATGACAAAGTGCTAGAAACAACATGGGAATATTTCTTTTTTGGTTTTATATCACTCAGCCAAACCCAAGGAGAACTTACTGAGACCAGAAGCTACGTTTCTTGGTTCCAGGATTTTCTGTCCCCTTGGATTTTAAAGGACATTGCCTGGCATGTATTACAGATCAGTGTCTCTGAACAGGACCACTCACCCTGCTTTTAAATGCAACTTTTCTGCTTTAAACTATTCAGCTGCTTTCCAGACCCTTCTGATTATATATTCACGATTTCTTCCAATACTTTCTTTCACTTATGTAACACATTCATTACACACTAAATAGTTCTAAAAATTGTCTGATTTGCCAGGATTACTGTTTAAAAAGTAACTAATAACCAGACAGCAACAAAACTACTCAGGAGATAATTAAACTATTTCAAATATCATACCCTCTCACTTTCACAAAACAGATGCAGTTACTAAGGGAGCAAAAATTACAAGGCGGAAATTAATTTTCAGCAAACAGAAATAAGAGAGGTAATTCACCTCACCTAATGTCAAACAGCTCACTTAACATGCTTGGGTTGAGTGGAGCTCAATGGAATTTCCAGAGCCATGACTAATCTTTGAGGCCATGATTACATACTAAAAACATGGTACTTTTTCATCAGATCACTTCCCTGATCTAGTTCACTGCAAAGCCTTACAAATATTAGTGCTGGCTCAATGGAGAGAGAAGAAATAAACAGCTGAGGAGAGGGATACACGTGCTGCAATGCCAACAAATAAATGCACATGTGCAGCCTGAATCTCCTCTGCAGAATACAGTGATGGGTCTGTAAACCAGGCACTTGCACTGCCTGAAGTAAAGAAGCCAATGCCTCTTCAGTTCCCTGTGAGAGGTGAAAAATGCTTTACAGATCAGACAGCATTTTCATTAGACCAAGAGGTATTACCGTCTTTTGACAGGGCCATGGAGGTCAGGATCATGCAGGCTGGTATAGTATGGGCACATCCCACAGATACTCATCATCCTTCCAGCAGCAAAACTCACACAGACAGCCAGTAAATGGAAAATATAGGCATTTACTCTGAGTTGAGACAACATGCACCAATAAATAACTAAAATAAAATAATAGTTACCATGCGGGAAACTCAAGCTGAGAGTAGAATCTAGATCAGAGAAAGTCTTCAGCTGCTTGTAAAGAAAGAATAAAATAACATCCTACCATCAAATGGCTTCCTAATAGAGAATTTTAAATTCAACAAGCCCCTCAAGAACCTAGTAACCAGGAATGCAGTTCAGAACTCTTTACATTTACACTGACCTCATATTAGATCAGAAAATAGATTGCATCACATTTCATCCACAACACTGAACTAGTCAGCCTCTAGCAAACAGCACAATTTCAGATGTAAAGGAAGACCACAGTTCTGGGTTATTGGCACAGTGATATCTGAAGCCTCTGTTTAAATTAGCCCCTGCCATCCCCATTAACAGGAGCGAGATTTGGCTTCATCAGCAATGGGACAGAAAGGTTGTGCAACCTTTGCCTTCAGGCTCCAAAGGCAAGACTTACAGGTATATCACTTCAAGTCTACACCTATCTGCAGTCAGGCTTGCCCTCTTCCATACAAATAGGCACCAGATATATCAAACATAGCATTGCTCAAATTTGCATCAAGGTCCCTTTGATAAAAGAAAAATCTGGTTTTCGTACCTCATTTCTGTAAAGAGTGGGGACTGAGCTGTTGCTTGAACTCAAGCTCACGTAGGTTCAAGTCTGCATAGAACACCACTATGACTTGAAGATTTTTTGATTGGTTTGGTTTTTTTTTCCCTCTAAATGTGAGGTTTCATCCAAAGAGTAAATGCTTTGGAAGTTTCTGCAAGTGGGAATAGGAAGACTCGACTTTTCTTTCTAGTGAATTCTGAACTGAATTGAAACTAAAGTCAGAAGGAGTTATATGCTAAAGTAAAGCTTTCAAATATCTTTTAAACCTGTGTGCTGAATCCTTTAAAGAGCTGTCTAGTCAGGACTTCAGTATAAGTCAATAGTAATATTATTTAACAAATTATATAATACTATATTAGGCTTATTGGCAACCTATAATGTTCTCCTTCACTGTACTATTTTCTTCAAGAAGTGTTTTTGAAGGGGTCTTTGTTGCACTTCTTTTTTTGTGTTGGTTGGTTGCTTTCTTTGTGTTTTTTGAATTTCTGGGCTTTTGTATTTTTTTTAATAACATTATAATCCAGTCTGGTTTTCAGATGATTCCAAAACCAAAAAAGCACTGTCAAAGACTTAAGGAGAAAACTTTATGTTCAAGTCTTACATCTTGTTTTAACATTTATAATCTAGATACATAGAGGTCCTGAAAAACTGGCAATTTGTGTCTCTGTTTCCATTTTTGTAGTCAATAATGAGCTCTGACACATGGTTCAGAATTGACTAGAAAGTTAAGCTAGAGAATAAAGATACTATTATTAACAAGGCTGTATAAAAAAAATCAGCCTGGACAACAGTATGAAGGATTATTCAATTCATTACATTAGTTGTTAGTGCACTTGAAGCAAATATTCATATTGGAGTTCAAAACACCTGATATTTTTGAGGCATGACCATTGAATAAAATATTTTATTAAGAAGATATTAAAAAAAAACAGTAAGAATTTCCTTTCTGCAAGAAACTAAGCCATGGCAACATCTTAGTAACCAGTATGTTATAGAGTAGTCAGTATTCTCTGACATGTGCTGTTTTTCAAGTTCAGTTCCACCAGAACTTCTCGCAGCCCACCAGAGTTTCTACTGAAAACGCTTCACTGTTACATAAAACTTTACACTTGCAACACACTGCCCCTTTTCCATTTCCTCTCTCAACAGAATCTCCAGGTTTCGCTCTTTATCAAAAGCATTTCAATATTAGTATCTCTTCAGGTCACTGTTACATTCCACTCAAATTATTCCATACTTGAGGAAGATTCAAATGATTACGCATGTTAATCCTATCAGCCACAGCAGTTTGTGCTTCAAACTTCCACAGACTCTAAATCTTTTGTTGTGGCAGAAAATGTGCAGTATCAGAAATAAGAAAAATCATGTCAGAAATGAGTTTCTGAGGAAAGTGAAGAAAACAACCAGGGTGCTTTAAAACCTGAAGCTTTTACTGTGTTGTAAAATGGTTTCCTTGTCTTTTTTACTTAGTCACCCTTCTTCCTCCCAAGATCCCTTATCTATGTAGCTAAGCACCAAGGAATTCGTGCTTGAAGGTGTCTGTTTTACTTTCTCTATTGGCTCTTAGTTAACCCTTTCCCATTGGTCACTTTTTTTCTATTGGTAGTAATTTGGATTCCCCTAAAACCTATATATATACCCCAGCTCTGTTAATAAACTGTCTCTCTGCTTCCCCTCCTCTGGACTCTGTGTGGCTCTCTGAGGCGTCTCAGGGGCCGTAAGCAGGGGGGCTAAACGGGGGAGCATCTCCCACCAGCTGTCACATTTTGTGACAACACCTTGAAGGCTATGAGACTAAAAGAACACTGCTCAGCACACAGATGCTACGTGTGTTTGCTGAACGCTCACATGTGGGAACCACAACTGCCAAGAAGCAAAGATCTGGTGCATGATTTAGGGCTGTTCTCCCTCCACGTACATCAAAAACTGGGATTTGACTTATGATTGATATTTGAACAAAGGCAAGGTCACATTTGGACAAACATGACATACATGTATTTGCTATTTGATACAAGATCCAAGGTCATGCTCACACAAATGTGTCATCTGAGTATTTGCTATAATTTTATTACCCTGCTCATGAACAAAAAGCTCTTTCACTTTCCCCACATGTTCCAAAAAATCCTTACCCATTCATTTTGTATGTCCCAAAAACTCCTCACCTATTTGTTTGAAAGTTGCCTGGTTTTTCTAAGTTTCACAATACTGTACAAATGTCTGACAAGCTAATTACATAAGCCAAGATTTTGAACTGATTAACAGTCAGGGACACCTCAATTTCAGAGATCATTGCTCAGACTGGGGCTGAATCAGTTCGCAAGGTATGGCCAAAATTAAGAGAATTGGGAAAAAAGAACAAACCAAAAATCCCACAAGAATTGTTTTATGATCTGTATGCACAGATTAGATGTCCTAAACCATTATCTTTTTTTCTAAAAATAATACGCAAAAGTAAGTTTGAATGGTGAAGTCAAAGTTGATTGTGACATGCACAGGGTTTACAAACAGCCCACGTGTTTGTCCCAACATGCTGCTCACTGGGAACCAGATCCTTAAGACTAAATTGGAATGTTGCAATTGTTTCCTTACACATGTGATTACAGCATCTCAGATTATGAAAAGTGCCTGCTCAACAATCTTCCAACTATACACTGATATTCCACAGAGACCTCATTTGTTGAAGAATACAGATATTTGAGGGCAAAAGGCAAATGGAAAGAGCATTTTAGTGTGGTGACTAAATTATTATCTCCAATATAACCAATTTTTGAAGTAAATAAAACATAAGCCCCTTGATGAGTCTCCTGCAGAGAACATTTTCACTACATATGGTAAAAATAAACTTTGTAGGGTAACAAATTAAAGACATCTGTGCAACTAAAATTGTCAATTAAAACTATAACCTAATACATACAAAGGCAGTGCCAGGCAAAATTTTTGGCCATTTTCCATTAAACATATTGATTGTGCTGTTACATAAACCTCTCACTCTGAAGTTTTACTTGCTCACATGCTTGATTAAAAAAAAAAAAAAGCAAATAAGCCAACACAAAAACCCTGTATGTGACTGTTTTTCAAGACAGACATCATAACTCCTACATGAATAGCTGTCTAGTAGCTCTTTCTAACAAACGTGAAATTGCAAACATACCGTATCTATGAAAAGACATAAAAACCAATTGCCACTAACTTAAGAGACAAACAAAGCCTTTAATGCACTTTCTGAAACTGATACTATTTCATCAATCTTTAGGGTTTATGTATACATATCGATAACTTAAAATGAGTTGTTATAAACTAGAATGTAAGAATTCCTTTTGTTTTGTATCTGCAGACCTTTATGTGTGACAGCAATTGGTATATATTGTTGCTAATCCCTTATTGGCAGTAATATACTCTTTAGAACTTAGCATCCTTGCTGTGTTATAAATAAAAATACCTGTCTTCAGCTGAAATTTATAGTAAAATGAAGAGTAAGAAATAATTACCTAATCTTTTGTTCTCTGAGCATATTTAATATTCCCATATGATTTCAACCTTGGTTATTTGACAGAAGAGCAAAAAACTGTTCCTGTGACATAAATACTTCAACTAAATACAACATAATTCAAGGCCACATATTATATTTGGCAGATACCAAGCAGTTTTGAGTTTTCTGACCAGCAATGAAGTGTTTGTGACTGTTTAAACAACACGATAAAAGCTTGAGAGCATCAAGACGGCACCCAAATTTGAAAATCAGCATTGATGGGTGTTTACTATTGCCAGCATTAAAACACTGAGGAAAAGGCAATTCTGAGGAGAAGAAATTAAAAAGCTTTAATTTCTATTATTTGCTCCCAGAGACATAGCATTTCCATACTATGTCTACTCATGCTGTTCTATCGTGTCTCCCTGCTCTCTTCCCTGTGCTGTACTCACAGTCCCCCTCCCCGGCGTCCCTGCAGCACCACAAACATGATGTAGGTGGTTCAGCCTGTGTTGCAATGGGCTCCCTTGTCCTCCTGTGCTGGTTGGCAATTGACAGGCCAAACAGAACAGATAATTGTTGAATTCATATTGCATCATTTCCTCAGTAGGGTCAATAATGTGTTTTCCTTTCCTCTTCCAAGCTACCCACTTCCATAATAATTAAGAAGACTTTAATGCCTTTCCAGCCATTACTGTTTTTTCTAATTTGAGAAGACTTGCAGGTTCAGAATTACTGGGTGGAGGGAAAGGACAGCAGACCATGCTGCATATACCTGACAAGTAACTAGTCCAAAAGAGATGAGAAAACAACCCTGAAAATAGCTTTCAGCATAGCAGCTTTGGAGCATAACTCTCTTCCAAGACAGACCTGGACTTTTGCCACCTTCCTCCCCCATTTTTTTCCAGTTCATTTTCAGTATGTGTTTTATATTTACTAGGGTTTGTAGAACACATCAGTGTTCAATAGGTGCTTGAAGTTACATCAGCATTTGGATTATTATATAATTTTCCAGGGTCCCTCACTTTGACTTCTAATCACATACTTTATTAAGAAAAAGCCTGTCCTTGAAATAGTGGTTAGATATTCACTCTGGCCGAAGAGTTCTGACCTGTGAGCAAAAATACTAGTTCTTACAGACATGTTAATGGCAGTATTCTTCCTGAATAAAGAGCTATTGTTTTCAAACAATACTTTTAATCTGAAAGGGGAGAGAAAAAAGAAAAAGACACCTTAAATTAAAATTACTTAATGCAAAAAGTTGAAAGATGATTTGGTGTGTTTAGCATATTGATTTAAGACTGTGAACAGCTTCCCTTGAGTCTTACTTGCCTTTTAATGATAACTTAGGCCTTGCAACTCCCCATTTTTAGTCCACCTATTCAGACACAGCTTCTCCATCTGACAAACTCCCAACTTTTGTGATCCTGATCTCATTACACAGGTCCTGCTCAGAAAAATTTAAATAAAAAAGCCCACAACTTTGCATCTGTAACTGTTCCTGCAACATGTTTCCTACTTATGACCAGCATTCCTTTAAAAGGGACATGAAGTCTCTGAGTTTTCTCTTTTTGTTTACAGCTTAAACTTTTACATCTAAGCTCAGGCTCCTGTTTGTTTTGGCTCAGGACAGAAGTCCAGTTACTTTGGTGTTTCATGCTGTGACTTTTGTTTCAAAGAGCAGTAACAACAAAAACTATCTTTCTGCCTCAAGAATGCCTCCTTTCAGTCTCCCCATCCCAAATCTCAGGTTACAGTTTGGACTTTGCCCTGCCACACTCCTTTCCAATAGTCCTTCAGCTGTCTTTCCCCTCTCTTTCATCAGCCCTATTAGCCCAATCCCAAATGACCTCCTTCCCCTCCTCAGGCCCTCCAGTCTCCTATCTCAGCTCCTTCAGCATCTGCACAGCTGCACTGATCTCACCATCTGCAATCCCCTGCATGATTCATCACCCAACATAACAGACCATGATTATTCACTATTTGAAAAGCTACAGTAGAATTTACATCTGTTTCTGGAAGAGATTCAAGAAGCCTGAATTCCCCTTCTTAGCAGAGAACACCACCACTGTGTATTTTCAGTGGTTTTGTTTCACTGATAAACTTTATTCCTTTGCCCAGACATAGTAACGTGACTTTTTTGATAAACTATATTCATCTTGACAGAAGAATTTATATCTTATAAAAAAGAATATGACCCTCAGACAAGGTATTACAGATTTAGGCCCCTTTCGCTTGCAAGTGTCATTTTGCAAATCGAGTAATTTCAATGGGCTAGCTTTCACGCTCTTCTACTAGCACAAAAAAGAATCTAATGTCTTCTATAAACAGCACCTGGAGTTGTGTAGTTCATTTATTCTTCATTCTGCTACTATTTTACTTATTTCTTCAAAGTATTTTTACAGGCTCTCGATGCTCAGTTATTACATTTAAAATAAACAAAATCTGCTAAAAATAAACTAACTTCAATTTAATGTCATGTCACAACTCAGAGTCCCCAAAGTGGAATGTGAATCAAAATTCTTTCACTTTTTGTTTTGCTTTGGTTTTTGTTTGTTTGGGTTTTGGTTTGGTTTGGTTTGGTTTTTGGGGATTTTTTTTCTTATCACAAAGGCCTTCAGCTTTATTCTGATAATCTAGACATCCCTACCTTAAAAAGTTTTTTCTCTGTGATAAATGTATCACACAAAACCAAAGTTTACACTGAATTAGCATTGCTGACAGGAGCCTTGGCAACTAGCTTGAATGCAATTAATCTACATTTTTTAGTAAATGGACATCAAGTACTTGTACTTGGAAGCTTCTGACATGTCAGATAGAGGATATTCTTGGGACACATGACTTCACAGCTCTAAATCAGGTCACTCACTACAGTATGGAGATCACAAGCTTCATGCTCCTGCATGATCCAAAAGTGTCAAAATATAACCAATTATTTTCCTGCCATTATTTTCCCTGCTCGTGACACAAAGGGTGTCTGGTTACCAGTTTAACAGCAATACCAGCATCGCTGCCCATCTGCCACCCCACTCCTTCCTTCCACTCCTTTTAACTGAGGAAGCATCAGCCAGGATAAGAAAGCCTATTTAAAAAGCAATATATGTACTTTCATATTTCAATTTTACTTCACTTGGTAAGTCATTTTAGCTGGCCTGAATCAGACTTTGAAAGAGCAGTTATAGGGGCACATCACACAGTTCTCTGCAGAGCCAAACTGAGTTGTTGGTCGCAAAATAAAGTTTCCTTAAGGGTACTTAGACAAGTTTAAGTAACGTAATAGCTCCCTCAAACCAAAAACATATCCCTTCCATATGTCCTTGCACCTTCCCTCTCCCTCCTTCCTTGCCAGCCACACCAGCTCCTGTGCCTGTGCTGGTTCTCCAGTGCCTCGCTGGCCACCCCTGCAGTAGTAAAGGAGCCCAGAGCAGGGCCAAACCATGCTGTCAGCATCCTTTGTGACACCAGCCTGGCCCACACCGGCCTGGTTTCCTCCCAGGCCAATGCCATGCCAAGAGCACAGCACTCTGCTCTGGAGGCAGGGGCACTCTGAGGAGGAGCACGGCTGTGTCCCAGCAATCTGGACACTTTGCTCCAGCTCCCAAGAACAGTCCCTGGCATGGTTTATTCCCCAGTGCAGACACAGCCTCGGGGAAACAATTCTGTTCACTAAGTGTAACATAGTAAAACCATCAATAGCCAGAGATAGCTGAACAAGCTCACTGAGCAGCAGCAAGAAGGAAGGACAGAAACACAGGGATGGCAGAAGGAAAGAAGGAACCTAGATCGATCCATCCATGCTGGGTAACCACACTTATTGCTGTAGCCTGTATTTGCAGGGCCATCAGCACCAACAGAGAGAAAAGACGTCCTGTTTTATTTCTTTTTTGCATTTATGTGTTCATTCATACACACATATCCCCTTGCCACATAAAAGAGAAATCAAAGGAATGAAAGCTGCAAACAGAACAATTTATATTCTTAAAGGCTAATCACTTCGACATTTCCACAGGATTTATGACCGGATTTATAATCTTGAGAAAATGCAACTCCTTGTAAAATTCAGTTAGAACTATCGCAGGTCAATATGCTGAAAATCAGGTGCCCAAAACATACATTTAAGTTGAACATTTGGCAGCTGTTTGAAAACATGGGCAAGTTTATGTGCAGTTACATCTGCACTTAAACATGTGCAGCAACATGTGCAGCTGCTGTTTTCTTCAAAGGCACTATCCTGTGCTGCTTGTCTCCAACTTACAGAGATACTAAAGCTGCTACCTGATTTGATCAGACTAGCCTGCTTTAACTGCACACAGCAGTCTTTTATCCTGAGGTGGGTAAGAATAAATAAATTTCTCTCTCTATACATACATACATATATATATATCTATATTTGTAACCTTCCCCTGAAAATCGCCAGTAAGCCAACAATAGTCACTATGACCTGTGGGCTGCAATTAATTTTAACATCAGAGTGAGTGAATTAATGGACAGCTGTCCTGGAGCATTCCTCAGCCCCCGGACAGAAAGCCATCAGGCACTGCCTGCTAATGAACACAGGAATCTCCAAAGAAGTCTCTTGACACAACACCCACATTCTCCCTCATCCTGCCCCTCAGATTCAAGTGGTTCCATTTTATATTCTTCAGCCTTACTACTCCAGGGATCATTTTCCATACATGTTGAATAAATATATGAGGGGGGGGAGAGAGTGGGTGTTGTTTTGTTAAATGGGACCCTGCGCCATGATTCCAGTGCCAGGTATTTTATACCATTCTTGCTGAAGCAGTAACACTAACAGCAGGTTAGGAAATGTCACCAGTAATTCAAGTCTTCACTTTCAAATAGGTTTTGCAAATAGACAAAAGTTCTCCTTACCTTCAGAACGTTCACATTCAGTGGTTTGTTTTGGGTTAGGGTTGTTTTGGTCAGCAAAATTTCGATCATTTCCAGTAAATAATTATTGAAAACAAAACAGGCATGTAGCACTTATTTGTGTAAAAAAAAAAGGACAAAAAAAAAAAAGAATGACAATACAAGCCTATATGCAGATAACAAAACTTACTCAGCATAACAGTGCTGGATGCACGGCTATATACAACAAAACAGTAATCCTGCCTCCAAGCCTTAATCGTAGGCTGTGGAATAGTTTCAAATGATCAATTTTTATGATACATTTCTTTTACTAAATGTAAATAACATTAAGTTATTGTGGTACCAGTTTTGAAATACATCAAACTCTAAACTACCTATAAAATAAATTCTCTCAGCTCCAGGATATTATACACTCACAGATGAGGAAGGAGTTACTCAACCTGCACTTAATTTGCACACCAAACAGCAGCTCTGGTTTCCTTTTATGTACTTATGAACAAACTGAAAACAAACTAATGAGATACCAAAATATGAAATATGAAAAGATTGGACTAATTCACTTTCTGATGTATTTCAGCTGCCTGGAAACAAGCTCAGTAGTTGCTCACTCCTCTGAGTGCCTCGAGGCAGACAAATTCTTGAACAAGTTTCTTTTACTATTTGGAAATATTAAGTGAATAATTTCTCATTTCAATGAGAAATTTAAATTTACACATTTTTTAAGAGCCATGATAGTATATTAGCATTTCTAGAAGGGGAAAGGTAATTTTCCAAATGCTTGCCAATCTACTGTTAGTGTTTCCACAGGCATGAGACAAATTGAACTTAAAACAATAAATTTAGATGAATATAGTACCACAGAACAAATTATGCCTCTCTGGTAGTTTGCATCTTTCAATCTCCAAAGTAAAAAAAAAAAAAGTCAACACCATGTGCATTTTAAGACACAGCAAAGACCCACACAAATTATTCATGTAACAACTCAAGACTCAGTCAGGATTAGAATACCAATGAGTGGTATTTTAGAATTTGTATTAATGTGTGCACAAGAAGCCCTTCACTGGAAACAGAAATTACATTTCCTAGATATTTAAAGACACATGCAATGCACTTATAAATAAATATTGTTTCATAAGCAGAAACTGTGAGAACTGGTATGAGGAAGTGGAGTCAGATTTGGCAACATCTCAATGCCACATGCAACCTGGTCACACAACAATCTTCTCATATCAATTCAATGCTTTTAAAACACATCAAATAACACACTCTTTGAGAGATTTTAGTTTCATTTTGAAGATAGTGATGATTTAGAGTCTAACCCTACAAGATAAGTACTTTTTCATTCAGTGAAAAATTCAGCATTCTACTTCACAAAAAGTTGTTCAATATTAAATTTGACAGACCTGGTCCTGTGAAATGCTGACCACTCTACTTCTAAAATATTAGGAATTCAGAATTCTACTGAATAGTGCCTAAGACAGCAGTTGATATCAGACGATAAGGAAGTTTTACTTCCTCTATTCTCCTGATTGTGCTACTACTTTCTGTTTATCAATTATTTATTGGCACTACTTGCTCAGATTTCTTGCCTTGTCAGTTGACTACACAGTAATCAATCACTCTTTACAGAGATTCTACCTCAAAAGTTTGTTCTTCTCTAGCTGTTCAAGAACAATGCCAGAATAGCCCCCAGCTCATACATACTCACCACTTCATGGAGCATCTTGTAAGGATGAAACAGAAGTTGTTTCCCAGAATCTGTTCCCTTTCCATTTCATTTGCGCATTGGTGATAACAAGTGGTTCTTCATCAATAAAAAGCTGCTGACATCCTTTCATAAAAAAAAAAAGTCAGCAAAATTTCCCAAAGCTTACTATCCTGATTTTAAATTGATATGAGGTTTTTCAAAAAATATGTCTTAATGCTTCTTCAGTAAAAAACCTGCTGTCATTTCACTTGGGCGAAAATTGTATTTTAAATGACTGAGGCTTTTAATACATCACTAGTTTTACAGCAGGACCACACTGACATCTAGCTAACTAGGGAATAGGACTGGTATATCCCAATACCATTTTTTTTTTCTTCATACGAGAAAAATTCAAAACCACTCAACTAAAAACATTGAAAAGTGAAAGTTCAGTGCTATTGTAATTATCTGTTATAATGCAAAATACTTTTATTCATATGGAGCATTCCCACCAATGTCAAGTCTTTCATTGGACAAACAGAGCAGTTCTAGTTTCCGAAGTACACAAGATGTCTTTGCAATTGGCCCTTTAAGTATTATTTACAACCCAAATGCACAGATTTTGCTTTTATATACTTTACAAGGCCTGTTAAAAACAACAAAAAAATCCAAAAAACTATACATAGCTATAAAACCCAACAAATTAAAGATTTGGAGAGCTTTTGAAAAACCAGTCAGATTAAAAGAAAAAAAAAACCCAATTAAAATTCAAAAATTCTGTAAAAAATTCATGCTTGGACATATAATAACTATGAATTAATTTATTTTCCAAGACAAGTAAGGTGTCCTCTTTTTTTCCCCTTGCAAAAATATGATGTGCAAGAGAAACAGAACTCAAATCCCATCAGGAAAGCTAGAGCAAAGTAAAGTGAAAAATACTGCTGTTTGCAATTTTGAAGTACAAGCTGTTCTTAAAAAAAAAAATCCTCCTTGTGCACCTTGGGACAACAGTGAGCCCTATAATCCATTTTCTAGAACAAGATGAATATCTTAGGCCATATATCCTACTCTTCTGTAGGACATTATTGTCTCTAGTATTTTTTAAATACTCCACATGTGAAATAGTGAAAGCACAAAAACACAATTGAAAGTGAACCCTCTCTGTGTTTTAAAATTCATGATAGCCTTTATGAAGACTACAGTATTAATAAAAAAACACCTTAAAGAACTACTGAAAAGTGACAAAACCACAAGGTGTTTGGGATGTACAGGTTTGCAAAAGGTAGCCAAAATTCCCTGTGCACCTGCTGACTGTACAGGATGACAGTCAATATAAGGCAGCAACAGATTGATAAGAATTTTTTTTTGGACCGTGCTAAGAGTTCCTTCCAAACATGGGAAAAGAGAGGGAGCATGCTGTCTGCACAGTTCCACAAACCTCTGATAATGTCTGCACACTCTCATCCTTCCAAAACACTACATCACGTTACTTAAAATCCCAGAAGTTGCCACTAAAAGGAACTATGAGCCGATGGCCGCTTGGTAGCTCATGCCAGCTAACAAAGGTTATGATACTGGTATAGCTTTGGGCAGACGTGTGACCACATCACATGAACCGAAACTGTCCTCGGTTCCAGCATGAGACCAGGTAGCCTCAGTGCTAACTCAGTGATTCTGAATTTATAAAGAAAATAGTTTTTATAGCTGATCGGTTTTGCTGCCTGCAAAGCAAATACCAAAAGGTGATCGGTGCAAGATGCCAATGAGAAAGTCTGAGTATGTTTTGAAACACAAGCGCAGTTTGACCACCACTTTTCTTCACAACAAAACTTATGCAACGCCTCTATTAATGCCGTATCACCAAGAGATCGAATGCCACCAAAGTGCCAAACGCTATCATTGCGGAGAATCCTGTACTCATACCGCTTCCCTCGGAGAGCTTAGGAACAGCTACCCGTGTCACTGAGTGTCACTGTGCCAATCTTAATATGAATACAAAGCAATACGCTTTCACACTCCTCCTCATCAGTACTTCTGGAACACTTTCCGAAGAGCCAGCGGGCAGCCCCGGCGGGACAGCCAAGGCCTCCCCAGGGCCCAGCGCCCCGCGGCGCTGCCCCTGCCCCCCTGCAGTGCCGGGACAGCGGGCTCTCCCGCGGGCGCCGGCCGGGAACAGCGCACCCCGCCCGGCCCGGCCGAGCCCACAGCGGGAACCTCCGGGCACGTACTTTCTGCCTAGTGCCCGGGTTCATCCCACCTTAAGGACAACCCGCATGTGCCACATGTAGGACAGATGACAATTGCCAAGCAGCACATCGTGTGACGGGTCGTCGCTCCCTCCCGCTGCCCAGCGCCCTGAAATCCCGCTCCCCTGGGGTTTCCAGGCTGCCTCTTTACCTCTGCCCGTCCCACAGCCCCTCGGCCCGGTGCCCTCCGGGAGCCGCTACAGCATCTCCCCAGGCCGGCTACCGCCGCCTGCTCGTCGCCGCCGCTCCGCCGAGGGCTTCGCACCGCGGGGCCAGAGAGATAAGGAATAGCGAGGGAGGGGAGGAGAAGAGAGGACAGGTCATTAGCAAAGCCGCCACCGCGTTAGCGAGGCGGGGGCGTCACCCAGCCCCGGGCGGGCGCTCCCGCCTCCTGTCCGGAGCCTCGGCCGGGAGTCGAGCACCGCAGGGCCGGGGGCCGCCCTTCGGGCAGCACCGTGCATCGCTGCCGGCCCGCGGGCTGCGCAGCGCCGGGCCGGGCAGGCACGGCCCCGTCCCCAGCTGGCAGAGGGACCGGGACCAGGGCAGGGAGCGGGGGCGGGGCGGGAGCGGGGCGGGAGCGGCGGGTGACAGGTCCCGGAAGTGAGGTCGGCACACACCTCCCGTCACGGCCGCGCCATTGGCGGGCGGGAGCGGCCCCGGTCCCCTCACGCCCCTGACTGTCCTCCCCTCACTCCCACCCCTCAGACCCTGCACACCCACCCGGCACTGTCCTCCCGTCACTCACCTCACACCCACCTCTCACTGTCCTCCCCTCACTCCCACCCCTCAGACCCCGCACACGCACNGGCCCGCGGGCTGCGCAGCGCCGGGCCGGGCAGGCACGGCCCCGTCCCCAGCTGGCAGAGGGACCGGGACCAGGGCAGGGAGCGGGAGCGGGGCGGGAGCGGGGCGGGAGCGGCGGGTGACAGGTCCCGGAAGTGAGGTCGGCACACACCTCCCGTCACGGCCGCGCCATTGGCGGGCGGGAGCGGCCCCGGTCCCCTCACGCCCCTGACTGTCCTCCCCTCACTCCCACCCCTCAGACCCTGCACACCCACCCGGCACTGTCCTCCCGTCACTCACCTCACACCCACCTCTCACTGTCCTCCCCTCACTCCCACCCCTCAGACCCCGCACACGCACCCCTCACTCGCCTCACACCCCTCACTCCCCTCACATCCCCCATGCCTCGGGTCCCACGCCGCCCACCTGAGGGAGGACACAGAGGGACCCATCGCTGTACAAAAAACACCACTGGCTTTCCAGAATCATAAAAATGCATGTTTGCCTTCATGTTTGCACTTCATTCGGGGAAAAAAAACCGCAAAAAACAAACCTACAAGAAAGCCCGTGTTCTCCCTGACCTGAGTAGTCCATGGCAGAGTTGCTGGGAGAGTGAAACGTGACTCCCTTCAGATGTTTCCACTGGGAAGCTGACTGAGGTCCCGAAGGGAAAGGAGAGCACTGTCCGGAGGGTTCGGCCCTGCTGCAGTGAGCACCACACTGAATTCCATCAATGCAAATAAAAGCAAGCACATGGCCCTGAACACCAGAGCACCCAGGGCAGGAGCAAACAGGAACAGCAGGCTCCAAAAACCCCAAAAGCATGGCTCATGCCAGCCAGCAAAAGACAATATTCACTAGAGAAACAAAACTAATGAAAGCCCTCACATTTATTTTAAGCTTTTTAAGACTATTTCAAACTGGTTCTGGTCAGTCTGACTTCTCAATCACTAATGCTGCTCCAAGGTCTGCCCCAAGCCGGGCCAACACCCAATGCCACAAGAATCAGTTGATTTAGTAGATAAATTCCAAATTTTACACCTATGTATTTCCCCCCAGTCTATGCGTAGCAGAGATCACCGATAACAAGGATCAGAGACTATTGTCATTAAAGATATTATCTGAGAAGTTTTTCATTCAGTTTGGCTCCTTCCTTCCAACCTGTTTCTCCTCCTGTGTGGGCAAGGAAGCTGTGGAGACTGAGAACATTTTGTCTGAGTTTCCATACTGAACTTTGAGACTGGGTTTAGGAGGTCTGTTTACAAGCGTGCTTGTATTGCTGGTCCCTGAGGTGACATGGAACAAGTGCTGCAGTACAATTCCCCAAAGTAAGATCTGTGGGAAAGGATGCAGGCTTTTGCCTCAGGAACATATATGTTTTGAGGGATTTACCACTGTTGCCATTGAGAGGCTTCTCAGGTTGTGTGAGCTTTATGCTAGCTGTTGAGCTCATCTGGTCCTGACTCACACACAAGGACATCCCAAAGGCAGTAAAAACACAAAATATTTATTGGAATTCAAAACGAGTTGTGGTCTGCTTCCTGTTTATGAGCTGTGGGTTTCTCATCCCACACCAAAGGTGTAGCAACCTCCGTCTACAGCATGGTCATGTATCAGCAGGGAGGGCTGTGTTACCCCAGACATGGAGGAGAGCAATCTTAATCCCTGTTTTGCAAGTGTTTCTTCTAAAAAGCTTGGATACATTATGTCCATAAAAATGGCTGGTGTGGCAGAAAACATCTGCAGTGAAGGAGTAGAATCCATTCTGCACTTAAAATATTTACACAGGAGACTGTACTGATTCCTATTGTACTGAGCTTTTGAAGTGTAGATTACTGACTGGATTGTGTAAATTTGTGTCACAATTCAAATCTTAACATATTAAATATCATAAAAATCCATTAGCTATTTAAATGTGCAAGATTTAGAAATCATAAATTAGATTATTTACTAGGCTTTTAGCTGGAATAAGATTTAATTAGAGTTATATTCTATTAATATGCAATAACCTTATTACTATTGCCTAACAACTTGACAGTTGTAAAGCAAGCAGCCAGATTTGTGCAGTTGTTGATTCTCCAAATTTCCAGTAACAACTGGCTTTGCCAGAGGTCTGCACAGCCACATGCAGCATTTCTGTCACAAAACATTTTCATTTGCAGAACAGAAATTCCTTTTTCTTTGTTTAAAGGCCAGATCTGGAGTCTCTCGTACGAATTCTGTGGAAGCAGATCCAAGTCAGCACAGACTCATTCAGAAGCCTGGGAGACAGACTACGCAAGGAAAAACTGGCAGCACCTTAGCCTCTCCTCCAGCTACAGGTAAAATACAGGAAGTGGGCTGACCCTGTGCTCAAATGTTTGCTGTGGTTTCTCTTGCTGATTTGATGTCAGAGATTTTAACAGACAATGGGCCTTGTTTTTGCTGGCTCATCACGAAAGACCTTCCCAACAAGGTTAGTATAGCCATAGAGCCTTCTCATTTGGGTATTTATTTGAACAGGCTCTGCAGACACGCAGAATTGGAGCCAGCCCTTTATCAGCTGAAATAGCACATACACACTTCTGGTTGTCTTTGAATGATTACCAAAGTTTTATGGAGCTAACATGTACTAAGTGAAAATTAATTTAAAATCATTTAATTACTCTTCTTAAATGAGTAGAAGACCATCACAAGGCAGCAAGAGATCACCAGCAGAAATCTAGAAAAATATCCGAGTGTAATTTAAGTCTTTTTGTGTATAATTTTGTGCACACTGCATCCTGCCCATTTGTGCCTGGTCAAAATATCTCGAAGCCAAAAGTCCTATGTGATTATGAACAGGAGATGATTACTTCTCATTTATTTAATATACAGAGTGTGTAAATTATTGTTAAAAGATCAATTCTCTCTCACCAAATCAACCCCCTTAAAAAAAAAAAAAACAAACAACAGCCAAGAAAAATATTGGAGCAGAGATCTGTGAGATGTATCCACCCTGAGCTTTCCTTATGAAACTCTGGCCCAGCAGAACAGCCTGGGTATGGAAATGTCTGTACTGCTTTGCTTGGCTATTGGTTTTAGGGCAGGCTGGATTTGAGGGTTGTTTTTCTTTATAGATGCATATCTCTCTCCTGGATTAGAACAAAACTTGAAGACTAAAGGTGATAAATGAGAACATTTAGATAAATCATAAGAGGCTCATCTGCTTCATTTTAATATGACAGGTTTTGGATGGAATCAGGTTGCAAGTTACAGGTTTACACAAGTCTAATGTTCTGCAAAACTGTTTAGACATTCCTTCTATTTTTTTTTTTCAATCTAAGATGAGATTATATTTCCCAACAAAAGAAGCAATTGAAGTTGTTAATTTAATTTTCATTAGAGATGTTTACCATGCCATCCCATCAATGTAAGGTATGGACTCAGTCACTCAGATAATTTCCAACTATATTTGAAAGTTACTTTGCTCATTACTTTTCACTTATTAAAATAATTCATTATTTGTCAGAGTGTCAATATCAAACATTCCCGGTGTCCATATGTCTCTTCCTGTGTCAAAAAGACTTCAGAACAGTTGCATGTAAGATCATGATGCTTTAAACTTAGTAACACTTCTTAAACCAAAATGTTTGGCATTGTTCTCATTACTCTTCATGCTGGTGCTGTCGCCATCACTATGGGTGTTCACTATGTGATTGCCAGCCACCTTGAGAACTGGTGAATTATTTTTTTTAAAATACAACAGTACTCTTGCCCCTTATCATTATTACTGTGTGTTTCATTTCTTTCTTTTAATAAATATGTTCTTTAAAGAAAACTATTAGTAGTGAGCAAGCATCTTTCTTATAATAGTGCAGGATGCACACAGTAAGAATGACTTGAGGGAGAGAGGAAAAGAGTATGTCCCAAAGCTTTCTTCTAAGGAGGAGCCCCTGCTCGAGCCTTCTGTGGGGTGGGGAGGAAGCAGAGGGGAAATGAGTGACTAGAAAAGAGTTTATGGGAATAAGCAATTACTCTTAAAACTCACCTATGGCTTTTCTTCCCCAAATTTGCCTAACCTTTTCATCTGAATTATTTCTTCCTCCAGTATAAGATTCCTTTTCTATATGTTTCTTTTTGTGATGGACACTACATTACTAGTTTCTGCAGGATTTAGCAGATTTATTTGTTGGTTTTGGTTTTTGTCTCTGAGAACTGCTAAAAATCAGTTAGACAATATAATAAAATTACACATTTTTAGAAAACAAGTTACTGCTTGTTATCTTGAACTAGGTAGAAGTTCTGTTATTCTGTTACTGGGGTTGATTGCTCCTTCCTTGCTTTAGTGCTTTGTTGATTCATCCTGTTTGGAATGTTTTTTCCTGTTATCCCTGGAAATAGATGCACTCAATTTAATTGCTTAATGCACTTTAATTTATTGATCCCTGTATTTCCAGTCCTTTGAACTGAATATTATTTGAATGTTTCCTATTTCAAAGAAGAACTTTCTTTCCTCATGCAGGCTTCTCACCTCTTCCTGCTTTTGTTTTGTTGATTCAATGAAGTCTTCATTAGGGTTCCCCTTTTTCTCCAGTCTCTGTTTCCCCTTTGGTGTTTTATCTGTCTCACTGTGATTCTCTTCTTCGGTGACATCCTTAAAATCTGTCCCTGTTGTCCCCACCATAACGGTGATTCAAATCTTACTCATCAGCTGACTATTGCAACATCTCTTTTGGCCTCCATGCTATGCCCTCTCCAGCTAACGCTATCTTTCACTGACCCCTCTCAAGTCTCTTTACTATTTACGTCAACTCTGTCCCCACTTTGATATCTGCTTCCAATTCCCAACCCTTCTTTCCTATGACACCTGGTGTGCTCTCCACTCTCCTTTAATAATCCTGCAGAAAACCCTTCCCTGCAGAGTCTGTACAAAGCATGACACAGTAGAACACAGAAGCAAGACAGAATGTTTGGTGGATCACATTTCTTAATACAATTATTAGCAACTTCTGCTTGGTTTTCTTTTAAATGTGCACTCCTATATCCCTCTGCAGTGTGTGTGTGTTCCCTCACATGCCTCAGTCAGCTTGTGCTGTCACTGGTAAATCCTCCAAGTGTACTCCCATCAATGCTTATATACTCTTGCCTGGTTTTCATGTAGCCTTAATGGAAGTTTCAGAAGTCTCTGGGCGTTCACTCCTGTTTATGCAGATTTCAAGATGGAATTGCTGTGAAAATGTCAACTTGTTGTGATCTCATCTCTTTGTAAATAATTCAGTCCAAGTGCAGAAATTAAAACTGACGTTGCAACTTCTATTTACCTCCGTACACCTCAGACCAAGTTCTTCGTGCTCCAGAGGTGTAAGCACATCTGTTTAGCAAGGAGATGCAGTGAGGTTACATGTTGTGTTACAGCCAGAGCACCCAAGGAGAGGCAGTGTGAATCATGTGCATGTGTGCTTGTTTTGGTGCAAAGTCTGGGGACTCCTGAAGGTGAGCTTAAAGCTAAACTGCTTTGGTTTGATTTTGACTGAGATAATTAAAGCGAAAGTACCGGTTGCTGCTGTTTCTGGCATGGTAGCACATGACACTGGTGCTGTGTGTCCACTAGAGTGCGTTTCCCAGAGCTCATCTAGTCACAGTTTTGCAGTCCTCCAGAACACTTAATGCAAGCAGTTTCTTTTCCTTGTACTCGCTTGTACTACTCCGCCCCCAGAGGAAGGGCAAATATTGGTCAAGTAAAAACATTGAGTTTGGGTGCTTAGGGTGTGTAAATGTGAGACTTAGTCAAAGCAATTAGATGAGTAACTTCAATTGTTTTCCTACCCTGTTTCCACACTGTGACTAACACTTGCTGTGATACACACCCAGCCTTTTCCAGCATTCACAACTGATATACCAAGTTCTGGCCACAACTGCCTGGGATGAAAAACAATCACAGAGTTCTTTTCTGGGCTCTTGGCTCAATCACTGCACATAGGCAGGTCAAATTTTAAAACAAAAGCAACACACATGTAAACTTTCCTCTAAACTTCGACTCTTCGTGTTCTTGTTCAAGTATTTCTCACTATTCTTTACACTAACCAGCTTTGCTCTGTGAATAGGAGCTGCTCATAATAAGTCCTAGATTTTTTAAAGCAAGTCTGTACTTCTAACATTGTCTGAAGTGTTTGATAAAACAATTTGTAAACAAGATGTTAAATAACACAGAAGAGCAAGGTCAGATGGGACTTGAAAACATGCAGACTGACCAGCTATAAAACAGATTAACGAGGTAGTGGCTAGAAATTGAGGCTTGCCTCAGGCCAGCAGCAAAAAGGCCACAGTTTTACAATCCTGTGGCCTCAGAAACATACCAACACCCAGTTCCACCTTTTTTGTCCTTGTGCCACACTGCACCACTCCTCAGTCTTCCCAGTTTCAGCATCTTGCAGGGTAATGCTGTGAACTAGATCAGGGGACTTGTTCCCCTGAAAAATAATAGAAAAAAGCAACAGAAAATAAAAATAATTTCACAATCTAATTAGTGGCACATGCCCCACACGCTGGAGGTGGCAACTTGTGATGGAGCAGCTGAATTCCTTCCATCTGCACTGCCTCCCAAATCAGCCTAGCATCAAACCCCAGTTCAGCTAGACCAAGGACATGGAGAAGATAACTGTTGTAGCAAGGGATCTGAGGGATAAGGAAGGAGAGCAAAGGGATTATTTTGGTTTGAAGATGGCTATAGGGAACCCTGGAAAAGGAGACGATTTTCAACTGGATCATGAGGAGCAAAGCCAGGGAATGTCTGTAGGACTGGAGTGAGGACAAGTCTCAGTTGTTTGGATGTGAGGAATGTAAGCAGTGGCAGGAGCCTTCTGAGCTTGGAGAGCTGGGGAAGGACGTCACTGCAGCAACACGAAAGTATCAACTGTTAACACTGTATTTATCCAAACCATAAAGAACAATTTTAAATAAGAAGAGGTTTCAAAGCTGTATTTAGCTGGAAGATCTGTGTGGGAGAGGGGTGGATACCTTTGGACTTTGTTAATAATTAAGTGGAGGAGTGTGTTAAAGCCTATGGAATGGGCAGTATGACAGTAAAAATACTGTGACTCACCAAAGCTGGAGGTTAGCAAACAGCCACAAATAAACAAAATTGCACATGATGGATGCTTATGCAGCTTAGGCCCATCTTTCCTTAGTGAAACCAAGCCTGAAATGCTCCATTCACTTCTGGAAACCTCATGACCTCATGAAAATTTTTTGATACTGATCCTGCAAGAAATAAAAATTGCTGTGTTCAGAACCAGATGAAAATCCAGCATGTTTTCCAAGGCTTTCCTACAGATTTGCAATATTCAACGTATTTTCCAGTTTTATTCTCTTAATAATTCCTGAGCTAATATCTTGCCAGTTAAAAAAACCATGAAGAAACCTTCTTTTCTCAGACCATTTCACTCACTCCAAATACAGTGAGAGCCAGAAGAAAAATCTGGATATACAGTTTAAAAGGGGCAACAGCAAGAATTTCTCTACGCAGAAGGCCTGTGAAATCTGCTTTTCTGCATGCTAACATCATCAGAGGTTTAGTTTTTAACCAAGTTATTTTAGAGAGCTTCCCCCATTCTTCAAAAAAAGTTACTAGTTTTGCATATAGTGATATAATTCTCTCCCCTTTTACCTTCTGTTTACAGCTTGAGGTACATTTGACTCTAGAAAATGGCAGACAAAATCCATAAGGTTTGAGCATACAGCAGCAAACATTCCATAGCTGGTCTCCTGCCAGGTGACCATCTCTTGGAGTGTACGTACACTGCTTGTCTGGATTCCCCATTTCTGCAGACAGAGCTGGAGACCCCAAGGATTCCCAAGGCACTGGGAAATGCTGAGGACAGGGCAGGCAGATCACTGATGCTGTTCCAGATGAAGCCAAGTACAAGATGCATCACACAAGAGTGGTTAATTAGAGCTATATCATAGAGTTTTGCATCCATTTTGAGTCATGTTACTAGTTGCAGTTGCTTTGATTACCTAAGTCATCTGTGTGCAACTCTGCAAATATTTGTTAGAGAACACAAAATTCTTGCCATTTATCCTGGGGTTCAGCATTACAAATGTTTGTTTAATGTCCAAACTGGGATTTTCAAATGTATCTGATATCTTAGCATACCTCCAGTTTATTTCTATTTAATCTGGAAAGCAAAAAGACCTTGTCAGTATACTTACCCTGTCTGTCTCACACTGAAATGTTTACATTCTGGGAGTTTGCGTGTTGGAGCTGTGTAAAAGGTAGTGCCCTGTCATTCTCCCACATGTAGTCAGATTTGTCATCACAGGCAGACACGCACAAAAAAGCTTCTAATGCCCCATACCCAGAGCAAGGTATGCATGGCACTGAAAACATGGGTGAAGGCAAGGCACTGTTATGTTATTACAGGGCAAATGAGGCCAGATTAACTGAGGGTGGGAGTGTGCTGACATCACCTAATTACTTGGTGGTAGAATTATAAATGCTGTCTCTCCACTTTGGATTGTACAGTTAGATTAGCTATTACATATGACTGTGCTCTAAGACAAGCACTTTGCTGTAACTAAAAACAAACCCCAGCCTTTTTTTTTCTTTTTGACCCACTAAAGCTTTAATCACAACAGAAACTGAAAAAAAAATCTTTCTTTTTTTTTTTTTTTTTTTTTTTTTTTTTTGTTATTAAGGGCAATACCATAGGCTAATGTTAGGACTGAAAACTGAGCCTGGAAGAAAACCCTTAAAGTGAGGTGTCACAGGCTACAGATCTGCACTTCATGGTGCAGCTCAGCATTGCTGAAAATGGAAAATCCCACTCCCTTCTCCTACTCTACCTTCAGGCACAGGCTCCACCATTTACCTTCTTTGGGCTTTGGTATATTTAGTATTTTTCAAACCCCCAAAAAGACTGGCCAGTTGTCTGTAGTTTAGTGCATTAAGTTGCCTCATCTGGGAGCCATGGAAGAGCAGAGGTTGCACAAGGGCAAGGAGAAGACATCAGGGGGCAGGAAGAAGCCAGACCTTCCTCCTTGCAGTTGTAATGTGTCACCTCATTTCACTTGTTTGTTAAACCACAGTTTGGAAGAAGGTGGTAGAGGCCACTCGCTTTGTATATTGAAAAACAGGATGAAAGAGTGGTTGAAATCCCTCTTGGGTCATTTGGCTTGCCATTGCACTAATATTAGTTTTATTCCTCTTTTCTTCCTCCCCATCTTCAAACCCCTTGACTGGGGCAATGTCTCTCTTAACAAGCACCCACTGTCCTTTCCTGCTCTCTTTATATCAGTCCTTCAAGTCCTATTTCTTTCAAAAACTTTTTTCCAATTAGTCAACTCTTCATTTACTGCTATCAATATAATTATATTAGAATTCTTGATCCTGCTTACCTCACTATTCAGTTCTTTGTGGCTAAATTTTAGCATTTCACTCGATTTTGTAGAATCCTGTTTGCCAACGTGTAGCTAACAATCCTAGGACAGTTTAGCAACTTTCATTTGCTCTTAGAGAAAAGACTTGAGTCAGTCATTATATCCCACTATCAATCCCATGAACGATATGCAGAAAAATATGATTTATTACATAAACAAAGGTGAACTATTGATTAAAAAATCAGGAGGGAATACCAAAATCAAAATGTACTTAGTCCAGACCAAATGAATCCCTGATTAAAAATGAAATGCAATGCTGACTTTTTCCCCCCTAAGCTCCCTAAATCTGAAAAGAGCCCAGTTGGAACAACCAACATTTTTCATAGTTTTTTCTGTTTCTAGCTCATATATTTTTTCACTCCAGAAATAAAAACTTTACAGCTGGCATGTATATTACACTAATGATGCTTTGATTCAGAAATACAACTAACAGATGTGAAATTAATCTAGTCAGATTTGAGTTACCTTTGAGACCCAGTGACTGTGTTTTCTTCTGGAAGGCACGCACATTTCTTTTGTTCCCATGGTTCTTGAAAGTCAGGCTCTTTTTCGACAGTGATGTTTTACTCAAATATCCACTCATGTCCATGAATTGGAAAGATGTGTATTTTTCTATCGAAGAATGTACTTTGAAGTCAATTTTAGATTTGGTTACTAATCTGGTGGCCCAATGTAAACAGTGATAGTTTCCAGTGGGCCCAAAACCAGCAAGGCTCTTCACTAAGAGGAAGAATTACTCCATGTTGAAGGGACAATCCCTACATTAAAAGAGAAGTTTGATAATACAGGTGTATGAAATACTGAATACTTCCTGCAACATACCCCTGTGTGCAGCTTCTGAACTGGGACAGCTGAACTGGACACTGTTCAGCAGGAATGGCAGGTTGTACCCAGAGCAGTCTGTACCTGCCACAAGGTTTCTGATAAGCTCCTGGTGCAGGCTACTATTTTATATAGTTTTTTCCATTCCTGATCACAAGTCATCATAGCACTAGTAAAAATTAGGTTATTCAGTTCTAAGACTTTATTACTTCAAGAGAATAAAAACACACTTTTAAAAGATACTCATGTACCTTCGGAAAAAAACCTGCCCTTTTTTTGCTGGATTAATTACTTGAAGCAACGTGCTAAATACACTGAGCTGTTCTTTTTGTGGAACACAGGGAACAAGCCTTGGTTCTTGGCAGCCACATCTCTCATGCTGTGCATACTGGAACCCACTGCTGTTATTTTTTATTTCTCATGGGTCAGCAGAGTGCTCCACAGCAAATAAAGGGACATCTTCTGGAGGGGCTTATGCTCCAGCAGCACAGAGCTCCCAGGAGTGGGGAGACACAAAGGGTCACAGTAAAGGTTATGATGAAAGTTTGATGTGACACCTATGTTTTATTAACGCTGTGTTGGACCTGGCATGCCGCATCAGTTTTTATGGATGGTGTTCAGACTGAGGCTCAGTATTAAAAAAAGGAAAATAATGGACTGCTGAAACATACTAGATGCAGAGCCATTGTGGAGAAAAGAAACCAAGACATTAAAATTTTACTTTTGACAATGAAGAATTTTGAGTGGAGCCTGCAGGCAGGATGGCTATCTATATTTGCACCCTTTTGTGTCTATCAGTACCCTGTACCTGTCCATACCATACCCATGAGCAGGTTTTACCTATTTTGGGAGAGGAATTCTGTGAGAGAAAGGTTTTTGGGTCATTTTTGTCTTGCCATATTCACTGGTGTAGAAGAGAGAAAAAGCCAGAAACTTATTTTATAAAACCATATCAAACAGCAAAATTGCATTCTTGCAATTCTCTCACATCACTACCAAAAAGTATTAGTGGTCAAACACAACAGAACTGCAGCTGATGGGAGGTCAGTTCTTCTGCAAACCACATAAACCAGTCATATGTTATCACTTTGCCAGGAGTAACACATATGGATGCATGTATTTCTTGTATATATTCACCTTTGCTGGCTGTGCCTCCCAATGACTGGGCCAGAACTTAGAGAGAAATGAAGAGAGAAGCAGACAACACATTGCTGAACATTAATGCTTCTTACATTGAATGCATTAAAAAAACACTGTTTTCAGAAAAAGAAGAATGACTAATAACCATCTGCAGTGGCCTAGCTTTACAAAGTGCAGTCATCTACTGTGAACAGTTACTCTTCCTATTGTCAGCATGCAGAGACACTATGAACCACTCACAGCCAGGACTGGACAGTCACCCACAGGGTTTTTAAAGGTTCAGCCCTGCAGAAAACAGCTGTAACAAGTGCAGTTCTTTTGTCCTCTTTTCTATGGTGTTACTACTTTCCTTATCCTGGCACCATAAATGAGGCATCTTTTTGCCAAGTTCATAGCAGAGGAAGGAAAGTGACTTTCTCTTACTGCTCTCCCGTCTGGCTACAGAGAAGATCATGAGGCAGCTTGGGTTGGAAGGGACTTTAAAGATCATCTAATTCCAACCCTGTTGCTGCTAAGAAACAAATTGGAAAATCTGTCCACAAGGATAACCCTTTCTTGCTATAGGAGTCCAGGATATACTGAGGTGCTTCTAAAAGTAGGAAAATTTGCTATTTAAAAAACCCCAAACAAATAACCCAGTTACAGGGTGTATTGCAGATTTCAGGCCTGATAACAAATTAGTGAGAGTTTGATATAACAGGTGATATTTTAGACTGACATTTTAACACTCAATGTATTTACATGACTTTCTACAAGCACCATCTACGTGAGATGAGGATGAGCCTACCTACTGAAATTATATTCACTCTTGCTGGATAGAACCATTTTTCTCTCATTTATAAGTGTTTCTCATTGCATTTGTCTTATGGCATTACAAGAACACAAATACGTGGTTTCTCATAAATCACTTTTTTTTTCAGTCCTACTAAAATTTTATGACTACAAATAAAAAAATACTACCCCAGAAATTACTTAAACCTAAAATTGAAATATTTTCTGTTTAAATTACTCTCTGGTTGGAAAGAAATGCTGCAGTCCCTCTTCTGAGCAGACAAAGCTTTAAGGTAAAGAAGGATCTGAGCAATATAGTCATCAAAGCCACTAAAACAAGCCCTAAATCCAGTTTTAGCAAACCACACAGTACTATTCTGAAGTACTCTGGGAATAGGTTCATATTACCAGCAGCTGGTTTAAAATAGTAACTGGACCATTGTGCCATCCACTAAAATAATGATTCTATCATAACAAAAATATTTGCGTGAAGTAAATGGACATTGAGTAACTGTGGACTTTTGTCCTGATAATTGCACTACATGAGGCCAGGTTAAAAACAAGGTGCAAAGAGTAGAAAAAAATGAGAAAAAATGACTTGAACCCCTCTTCCATACTGCTGCTTAGAAAAATATCCATTTATCCTTTGAACAAACATAAAAGAACCTAGTTCTACTCTGCAAAAAAGCCCCCTAAACTCACCCTCCCAAACCTAAATAAACATACTTCTCCCTTATTCCTCATGCATATGACTGAGCTTTGAGAAAAAGCTTAGTATGTGATGGAAATTTTAGCTGATTACCTCCTGTCCCCTACTTCCTTTAGCCCTGTGTCCTTTGTTTTCAACCCTATATTAAACACTTCTCCATCATCCCTCATTTTGGGGTAAAGTAGCTAATTTGTACCTATGCTCTTGCTGCCTGCCCAGCTGGCACTCACTTCTACAGTGGTAAGAGACCACACAAGGAGGCAAACGTTAACTGTGTTTCTCTTGGCTATTCAGTTGCAATTTTTTCGGTCCTAATTTGTGAGGACTTAATTCCTTTGACCTAGTATCCCTCTGGCAATTTTGGTTTAAGTCAGACTGTGGACCTGCTAGGTGCACATCATCCCATGGTTCACCTAACAGGTCCCAGCCTAGACTGCAAAGGACAGAAGTATCCATCACCACATGGGAAGCGTAATCACCTGCTTTGGGCTGGTACAAATCACAGCAAAAAACCCTGCCCTATACAATTCAAAATCTGCACCTAATAATTATTTTCATCACCATTACCAACAGCTTCCCTATTGGTTTTGGTGCCGCATAAATCAATGTGTTTCCTTGTGTGTTGAGAAATTCCATCCTTACACATAGCACACTAAAACCTGCAAACTTCTCATGTGAAATCCTAACTAAATGTTCTGATTTGTAAAGAACACTTAAGTGTGGTATAAATCTGCAATTCAGCTTTGCTTTCGTTTCTAATTTGTATTTCTATCCGCATATAAACGCACAGGTCCAGGCAGTGGGCAGGGAGGTTGTTTCCCCCCCGCAGCACGAGGGGTTATTTATTGGTGGCAGTGAAAACGATAAACACCTGACCTCTAGTGGCAGTTGGCGGGGAGAAGGTGAGAGGCTGGAAATGCGTTAAAAAGGGGTGATGGCACCCGCTGAAATTGTGAAGTGGAGCCTGAACTTTCATTAGTTACTTGGTTAACTTTTGTTAATTATCCTTTCTAACGAGATCCCATTTAAGAATATTTTTGTTTCTGAAACTTTTCATCAGGTTTATTACTAATTTTAAGAAGTGTGTGCACCAGTTTCCAAAAGAAATGCAGCGTCATCCAAACAGGTTTTATATCTTCATATAGGAAGTTTTTGGTAAGCCTGTTGCTTTGGTTGTTTCCCTCCACACAATTATTCAACAAGCCCATTTAGGTCCTCATCAGACTTCTTCATTCCTGCTCCTCACTGACACATAACATTTACCAGAGAAAATACACACTTCACTATCAACACTCTGAACATGCAAGCTTTCATTCCTATTGGGCTAAAAATATGGCAGCTATTCCATAAACAAAGGTCATAACCTTTTAATCAAGTGGTTAAACCAAATATTAAATCCCCTCCATGAGAAACAACAGTCTTGTTTTTGGACCCATAGGATTAAATTTCAAAGCACTGGTTTACACAAACTTCCTCCTAAGTAAAAAAACCATTACCTGCAAGCTACGGTTAAACTTACTGCTGGTCACAACTTTGTGAGGCTGCCAGGCTGCCAGCACAGTCTTTGTAAAGGGACAGTGGCAGAGCTGCAGGAAGATTGGAGCAGCGACAGGTTCAAGGGGTCATTGTTTTGGGAGCTGGAGTGAGAATAACTTCTGCTTATTTCCTGAGGCCAGAATGGAAAGGAAATTATGTATGACTGAAATTATTCTGTACATTAAAAGCGAGTTGATATGAAGAGATGATATCTGGGGGGGAGGGGGGGAAGCTGCGGTGGCAGATACCCTAGCCCATTTACATAATCTGATTAATTGGGACATAATAGGGGAAAACTTGTGTTTTCCTTACGGCTCACAAGTGCTGATTTGAGAAGTTCATAGATCCAGTACTATACTGTTCAATTTTAATATTTCTCATTGAAAAAACCCCACTTACATTACCATAGTTGTGTCTAAACATCTTTCTGTGTTTGAGCCTTTTACATGTCTTCTATTTAATATAAAAAAAATCTGCAATACTTTTCATCTAGTAGCCTCTGAGAATCTAATTTTTCTTCTGTCTGTTGAGACTAGTTCAAAATCTCCATATCTTCAAGGTACTTTGGCACACACCCAGGATACACAATAGCTTGCCCTACACAAGATATCAAAGTGAATTAACTAAAATTGATGTGAATTAAAGTGAATATAACACAAGCATATATATATAATTTCTCTATGGACACTCATTTAGAAGTCAGCTGGCCATAATTACTTTAATTCACACTCAAAGTGAATTAAACTGAAGTGCACTCAAAATTTATCAACATGTGAGACACTGTACTATAAGATCAGTGTAAATTCACAATTCACCAGCTGCTGGGCTCTGACTTCCCTTGTGGAAATGCAGTGTGCCCTCAAGGTGCCTTTGTACGAGGTAACTTAATTTTTTAGGGGGAAAAAACTGCCATATATGGAAGTGTGGGCTGATTGATAGCAGGTGCAGAAGTGATTGGATTTCAATGGTGCTACATCTGGAAAAAAAGCTCAGCATGTATCACCTGTGCAGTTGAAGTTCCTCTGGCATTTTGTGCCTATAATGGCACTTTATATACTATGGGGCCTGTTTTGAACTGGAGAAAGCCAAATAGCATTTTTGGTGTTTCCATAGCAGGACAACAGGTAAATCAGTACCGAGTACCTGGGGTACCACAGAATTGTATTTTTATTCACTGTTTGGTAAATCACTATGGAGGAGTGCAGAGAGCCCTGAACTATTTCTGAAGGAAAATCTATCCAAAAGCAGTTACATACTATGAATTTACACTGTTACCCAGTTTGGTTTAACTTGAGTATCTTGGTATTACTTTTCCACTCAATGATTTCCCACCTTTTGTTATTCATTAGATTTAACAGCATTTTCTGTTGGCAAAAACAAAGCCATGCAATAAGAAATATAGAGAAATATCCTTACTTGCAGTACTCCTTCAAATTTAACCAGCATGGTCAGGCAGTCTCTGGCATTAATATCCAGTTAGGAAAACATCACAGGCCCTATTCATTGAGCCATTCCTGCTCATTTTTCCAGGCACAGAACACTTGCGCCGTAGCATGCCTTGTCAGATTTGGAGCCCTTCCAGTACCTGATGAGCATATTAACAGTGCTCCCATTCATGGCTGGGAGCTGCCAGTTCTGTCTAATTTTAGTTCAGTTGCTATTTATAATTGGATGGCTGTGCTCACTCCTGTGAAAGCCTCACCACTGCTGGGCGTGGGGAAAATGTATATTTTTGTGCTGTTTAAGTTGGCACATGAAAAGTTCATAGTTGTAATTTCCGTAAGTCCAAAATACTCTGCCATCCTCCCAAAGCAGCAGCGATGCTCCACCAAGAACACTGTGGCACTGTTGGTTGTGTGGTTCTCAGTCCACTGAGGTGCCAACTGTGTTCACGCACAGGTGCCCCAGAAGTCAGAGGAGAGTCCAAAATCACAATCTTTGCATAATTACTATAAGCAGAAAGGTTTCAAGGTCCAGAGCATAGGGGGAGGAGGGAATCAGAGGTCAAATCTCTCTGTGATGAACACCTGTAATACAGATAATTTGAACTGAATTCCTTTTGTCTTGTTTCCCCATAGAAGAGCACATTAATAACAGTAGCAATTATACCTACTTTTGCACCACAGCACTTTATAAGAATTTATTAACTAACTTTGCAAGTAGCTTTAAATGCCAAAAAAAATATGGGGAAGAGACTCTCCAATGTAGACTTGGTGGTCAAATTTACACATATGGGCTGTTATGACTTGGGCATTTCATTACTGTACCGAGAACTAATGTAAATATGCATTTATGTGTGTGTGTGTGTGAGTGTACATATATATGGCAAAAGGAGAGAGCTGAAAGGCAATCAGCATTGCAGTTAATTTTGTCTTGCAGCAAAACACACAGATAAAAAGCAGGCACTCCAAAACTATTTGGTTTAGAAATACAGTGTTCAAATAATACATCGTCTGGTGCTGTAAAGTTGTATAATGACCCTTGGGAAGATATAAATTGATATCTTCCAGTTAAAAAGGTACTTTTTGTACTTTGGATGTGTTTTAGCAATTGATAATTAATGTTTTAGTAATTGATAATTTGTTCCCAGTTTTGTTGGTGTGACAGGGTGGTGGTTGAAAAATTTAATTAATTCTTTTGTAAACTGAAATTGGGGTCCAGCTCATTTTAGATTTTCAAAACAAATACTGGCCTTGGTAAAGGAAGGTTTGAGTCACAGTTTAAGTCCAGATTGTAGAATTTTGGCTTCAAAACACCCAAAGTTGATAGTGTCTACTCTTGTTTGTCTCTATACAGGCCTCTATTATGGGTAATATACATCTCTCAGATTTCTAAGAGGTGGTTACAGGGCTTGTTTACTGTCTTTTGATGTTGTATCTTGCTTACATAGAATACATGGTCTGATCATCCCTCACTGTTGCTCCAATAGGCAGGAAGATTTAAAAGTTGGAATAGATACAACTATGAGAGCAAAAAAAAAAATCTTTGTACTCATCAATCTTAATTGCATCCTGATTCCTAGTTAATTTGTGTATCAAAACAAGAAAAGGACACTGAATCAGCAGAGATTTTGGTTCAGCTGAAATTCATATTCAGACTGGCTTGGATTCTGCTGAGAACTGGAACTGAACAAGAAAAGCAGTCGAAGAAAGAAATAATGGCATAACTCTGTGGCTAATGTGGTTCACAGAACAAAAGGTATGCTTTTCTCTGTTAATTTGTAGCTGCCTGCTCCACATGATAAAGTCCATGGCCCCCTGATCCAGAGGCCCTGAGCTGGCAGAGGACTGTAATTTCTCTGATGTTCAGAGGCAGAAGTGTGTTGTAGCTGCATGGTTATATCAGTAGGAGTATAGTCTCCCTCCCTCCTCCTCCACCTGAAAACAGATGTTCCAGAAAAACAACTGGTTCAGATATCGGAGATTCAAGCTGCAGCGTTGCCTAACGATAAGTACAGGTAAACCCGTAACACAGCTTTAAGAAGGCCCTAGATCAACAAATACTTATATGAGTTTCAGCATGATTTATGCTGGATGAGGATTCACCCTGTGTGTCACTGGCAGGGTAACACTGAATAACCTTTGCAGCTGCAGGTGTATCTGGGGGTTTTTTTAGGATATGTATAAGGAGAGATGACTCAGCACACAGATGTGATGTGAGTCCAGAAGGGGTCAAACCTCAGTGTCTTCAATGGCTGCGAACATCTGCACAGTAGGTAAAGCACATACACGTGTGCCTGGCTAGCCTGTGGCTGGTAGCACACCCATGTCTCACTGAAAAGACACAGCTATGATGGCATCTCGCCTGTGTCTCAAAACATTAAATGGGACCAAGGGGTAAACAGCCCCTCTGCCAGGTGTCCACAGGACAGATTTTCCCTTGTGCACTCCCCTCATGCCTTGGCCAGACCACAGATACAGCTCCTCTGGCAGAACTCCTGCAAGGCTGATTCCACAGCATACCACCCCATAGCTCATTGCAACAGATTACTAACCCTGTACCATAATCACAAATCAATATATAAATTTTTTTAACAGACTGATTTCCTAATGCTTTGATTTAGGCATTTCTGAGAATCTCTTTCAATCACAGTTTTTCACAAAAAAACACCCACCACAGTTTGAGAGACTCCTTACTTGTACAGGCTGTCAAATCTCCTCCCTTGCGCCACATCAGCCTCTCTGGGTAGCCTGTCTTCTGTTGCTTTATGGTGTCTATTAAGCAAATTAATTATACTGTCCACATTGTTTGCATTTTACATGGTTTTGCGGCCCTTCCATGGAAAGCTGACACATTACTGCTGCTTCCATAAATTGTACTTTCTCCCACATGTTCTTGTGACTCATGGATGCATTATGCTATTTTTCATTGTTAGATTAGATTCAGGCCCAATGTGATTTCTCTCCAAAATGCCTCCAGTGAAACCTACTACATCAACACCTGTTGCACTAAACCATTTCAGGGAGAGTAAAAAAGCTCTACCTGGTGACCAGCCACAGAAACTTCTCCTGCCACCACCTGGTCTTCAATGAGGCGATAACTGAAGAGCCAGTAACACCAGGCATGTAAAGCAACAGGAGACTGGTGCCTTTGGCTAACAGGAAGTCTTCATGTAGGCTGTGCACAGGCACTGGATACTATTAGTTGAGAGGCTTCCTAAGGGAAATTGAAGTCTAAATCATTTGGCATCTCCAGGAGGAGACCTATATATGTTTCAGATGCAAGACTGAAAGATTGTATCACCAGATTTATATATACATATATATATCAGTTTGCTTTTGATTAACCTTTGTGCTTGGGTGTTGAGCCTACAGCATTTATTGCAGCCAGGGAATTAAGGTTTCCTAAAGTCCCCGGTTTGGTCTCTAGAAACAGAGCACTGCTTACAAGCCTTCAGTACTGATTCAGGGTTTTTTCCTGTTTGTATCTGTGAAGTAGAAAACTATAGCTATATTTAGGAGTTTTTGTCTGTTTCTGCATCTTTTCCACCCAAAGAAGATGGAACATTTTCAAAGTTTAGAATTGATCAGAAATTCCTTTATCAGCAGTAGCGTCTATCTTCGAGTCTTTGTGTATTTAGGAAAGAGGAGGCTGTGTTCCCCTGAAACTGTGAGGCAGAAAGCTACAGCAAGTGTAAAAGGTTCAGGCCCCTCAGTTGTCCAGTAGCTGACAGCTGTAACAACATATCGTGGCCATGCTAAATAGCTACGTCCAGTTTTGTGCCCTTAAACTTGCTAAACCTTGGCTGAGAAGCACACAGGATGATCCCTGCTCTACAGATAGAGACATTATGTGCTCCTTTCTGCATTGGTGCAGTGTTTTGACCTTTCTTTATTTAAATATGTATTACACAGCCCAGCAAGAAGTTCAATGCACTTTAGGGTGTGACTTTATACTTTCATTCTATCATAAAATCTGAGTTATGTGCCCCACTGGAATGATTATAATTGAGCACACAAATCAAGTGCAAGTGCAAGAGGCTCTTGACAGGAAAAGCACAGTCAGAGGAATGTCTTCATGACTCTTGCACAAGCCAAGTACATTTTATTATAAAGGCAGGGAAACACAAAGCAAAAATTATTAACTAGCAAACTAATGGAGTATCCCTAGCAAAGGCTGCTGTCAGCTCAGACTGCTTTCAGTGCTTTCAGCCAAAGTAGGGGACCTCTATAAATATAGCAGCTTTATCTCCACAATGTTGTTCTCAAGCCAAGTCACTCTTGCAAAGAAAACATACCAACACGAAAACAATCCAAAGGAAAGTAAGGGTAGCACTGTGACAGTTTCTCACCAAACTCTTTCAAGCCAGTGCTCCTGCCATGAAAGGAAAGCTTTTCACAACTTTTAACTTAACTGAAAAAGTCCTTTCAAAAAATCAGACTCTGTCCTTCCAAGGATCCATCCTGAGCTGAGACAGGAGTGCTAAGTATAGAGTGCTCATCCCCATATGCCCCTCACTCTTACAGCTCTTGAGCTGCCAAGGGCACCACAGCACATTCCACAGAAACAATCTCCACTGGTTAACCACAACAGCCTAGGGAAAAGCAGCTCTTTTTGATCACTGTAAATCTGTCCTCCTCTAGTTCTCTTACTTCATGAGGCAGGATCCCACTGTTCCTGCTCACTTTGTCCACATCATCAATAGTGAAAAACTAAGCTGAGGACAACTATTTAGCAAAAACACAGGATCTTCTGATGAGGCAAGTCATCAAAACAGCATTAAGGAAAAGAAAGGAAGGTAGGATGTTCATATTGTATCAGGTCTTGCCATATGTCACATTATCTGTGATACAGCTTATTCAAAATACACAAGAACTGACTGATTTAGATGCTACACCTAAATACATGCTGTAGTGTTAATGTTTCCAAAAGCTATTGGTTTTGATGTCACGATAAACAGCATATACTGTGAGGACATAAGCATGAGAAATTCGATAATCAGTTGAAAAACAGAGAGCTGAGGAACACAAGATCCCAAGGCTAGTGGGAGAAAAAAGTGAAATCACTTACCCTCCAATGAATGCCATTTTGGAGGAGATCAGGTATCTCAGAAGACCTATGGTGGTGACCTCCTTGGGCTAAGCTCAGTCTTTCAGGAACTGCACCTGGGAAAGAAATGGCAGAAGCAGTGGGTAAGTGAGCAGAGTAACAAATCTCCTGCAAATTATTTTCAGCAACTGATTTGTCTTTGACCATATTCTGTGTTGAAAACTCAAGGAGTGCTGCTAACTTCATAAAAATGAGTCACCTCTGAACTTGGTCAAGCAAATCTGTCTGCAGAAGAGGAGGCAGTTTTGTGCTGTTAGTGCTGATGTCTATCTTATGAGACTCCAGACTTCCAAAGCAAAGGCACTTCAAACATGGACTAATGGCCTGTGAAATTTCCAAAGTGCATCTGAAGACTGGCCTGATTTAACTTTCCTTACTCTAGAAAGGACTTACAATGTGACCAGCAATAAGCAGCTGTAAAACTGGAGAGGATGTTGCTCTGGAAACTTAGAAGAGCAGGTGAACTATTATTTGAACTGTTGTGCCTTTCAAAAAGAACATTTCCACTCCTCACCTGCCAAATACAGTCACCAAAAACCCCAGGCCATGGCAGCCTTGCTGTAGTCTTAGGCTGTAATCAGAAGAAGAGCAAATTTCTTTCCTCAGATAGTGAAATAACAATAATAAATCTGAATGAAAGGGAGCATACCAAACCTTGTCTTATTAACGGAGGGAATGATGCTGTAGTTGGAGGGGATTACTGCCCTGACCTAAGGGAGAAAAAGCTCCTGTTCCTGGCTTCTGGTTCAAGATCAGGATGTCAGCCGCAGACATTGGCTCAGGAGCCAGTTGCTGGCTGTAATTACAGCTTCCCTCCCTCTTGCCAGCTGTTTTGACTTGCTGCTTGACACAGAGAGTTTAATGCAGGCCCGGGTCCCACAGGTGACTCCCTGCAGCTCTGTCCTTGTGCTACAGTCATCCTGCACCTGCTGCCAAGGTCTCACATTATTCATCTGCAGGGTAAGGGCAGGGCCTGTATTTTTCCTCTGTGCTAAAGTGCAAGAATAATTGATATAAATTTGTAAATAATGCTGTAAAGTAGAATTGCTTACAGCATTATTTTCATTGTCCCTCAGTCCTATTGATGAAATTAGGCATAGCTTTTGTTCCATGAAAAGCCATCACAAATGATTCTCTTTCAGCACCAGAAGCAGAAGAGCTCTGCTAGGTTGATACCACAGAAAGAGATGGCACAAGACAGAAAGCCTGGTCAGATCAGTGTGGAGTTCCTACCTACCCTGATGCTTTGTGAGTTTCTGGCACTTTGTCTAAAATTAATTTAATTCACCAATGGCATTTTGGGATTTCCTACATGTGCTAAATTGTAATAAAAGTCTTCCGCTGATGGCAAAGTCTCTCAGTTCAGAGGATTATGGAGGGTAGGGCTGCCTGAGGCAGCTGAAATCCACTTGAGATTGAAAAGGTGTGAGCAGTAAATAAAAGGAAATCCTGGATCACCATATAGCATTCAGCTCCCACACTTTGACCTCCTTTGGTCCCTTCTATGTTTTGTTAAGATCATATTTCTTTATGTGCTGCCTGGCTTAAAAGCCATCATAAATCTGTGGTGTGCAGTAAGAATAACATAGGGAAGGCACCATTTAATACAAGGGCCTCTAATTCCATCCCAGGCACTCAGAGGAAGCTGTAAATCAGTGTGGAGAAGCTTTAGATGGGAGAAGTGGGGCCAAGGCTGGGAAGGCACGGCAGCCTGGCCCCATCCACCCTCAGGCTGAGCCCACCTTCCTCACTGCAGGGAAGCAGTTCACCCTCCCACAGAGCCTGTGCTCTCTACCCTGGTCCCTCCTGGGCTCCTGTCCTCTCTTTCCCTCAGCCATCAGGGGATCTAAACTAAGGAGAAATTCTAAGTATTCAGTGAGTAACACTTCCTCTGTGTTGCTGCTGATGAAAAGCATGGTCTGCAGTTAACCCAGAGCACAAAAAAAAAGAAAGGTTCTTACAGTTCTTCAGACTTGAACAGTGATAAAACTACTTTTGGGGAAAAGTGCTGCCTATTTTTGGGGGAATAACCTGAGGGATGAGCCACACAGCTGCATATTTGTGTATCGCAGGTTGGAGCAAGCCCAGGTGTCACTCACATCGAGGTGTTTGCCTCCCCCTGGCATCATCTGTACAAACCAGGTCATACCTGCTCTGGTTCACGTGTGGCCAAACCACATCCTGTCTTCCAGCTGCAACCTCAGCACAAGGAGCCTGGGCAGGAACAGCTCTTTCAGAGCTGTCTGAGCTTCCCCCGAGCAGCAGCTGTTCCGCACCATGTGCTCACGTACTTACCCAGCTGATGCAGATGTAGCTGCTCCATGGAAATCTGGGGAGAGCTTGAGCTAGGCATATACTATCACATTCAAGGTGATAAAATCTTTTTCTTTGCCCTAGTGTGAAAAATCTTTCAAGTGTGGAAGCTTTCTGAGGTAGACCTTCCTAATACTCATTTTACTCAAGTTTTGGTAAAAATGTGTATGGTTACTTTTTTGCCAGATAATAGAGCATGATGGATGTCTGAAATGTGAATGTATTTATAAGGTTTCTTTGTGCTACAGTTAAAACTTATTGAACACTGGAAAAGCTGAATTGCAAAGGGGAATGAAACTTCCAAACTCAGACTCTAAGCTTTGGTAAGATGGAGAAATAAAAGGTAAATCATTGAGTCCCAGGCCATCAATAATTTCATTTTACCCATAGTAAATAGGAGAAAAAGAGAGAGAAAAAGCAAAATACAACCAAAGTTGTGGACATGTTGAAACTTTTTTCCTCCTAAAGTTACTCTGTTGTAACCATGTGTATCCTATGCCAAATTTCAGCAGAGGTCACTGGAACAAGCCAGCAACCCAAGCCTAAATAAAAATAGGACCTATGGGATTCCCTATCTGATTTTCACATAGTCACTGCTGCAACACCATTTGTCAAGCTTGCAGAGTAGTTTTTTTACCAGATGTGAGAGAGACAGTACCAAACTCAGGCTAAAACCAGAGAGAAGAGCGTGTATGCTTCCACAAGGGAATAATCTGCCCAGGAAGGACTGTAAAGTCTAAGATTAGACTGAAACTTCCCAGATCCTTGAGTGCTGCTAACTGTGTTTTAACAGTCCCACAAGTGAGATGTTTTTGTCATTGAAAGCGAGACGTTCAAAGGACCTGTCTTGCTGTGAAAAGGAAGGATTAAAACTGCCTTTTCTCCTATTTTGGGGCATGTTTTGTGTGCAGAACAACTCTATGCCTAAAACCAAACTGAGCACCTTGCTGGTATATTCCCTTTCTTCTGCAGATTTTTGGTGTAATTTCATACTCTCAAAATATCTTTAATGGACTCAACATTTTCTGTCCATGGTTTTCCAGGTGCAATTTGTGCATCTTAGATAGCAGAAAATACTCTTTCAGGGGCATTAAAAGTCATGGAATAAGCCTGCTTATGAGAAAGTGAGGGACCAGTCTGGTATTTGGTTTTTTAATTCTCATTCTTGATTTTCATTGTTACAGCTTTTTACTTACAATATAAAGCCTACCTGCTGAAGAATATCATGTGACTTAATCTGGTAGTATTTGTAAAAGACTGCAAGATTGCTGAGGGACAGGTAAGTTGAACAAAACCAGTGCATTGCTAGTAAGATTCATTGCATTCAAACCTAGACGTCAAGGAAATACAAACATCCTGAATGCAAGTTCACAGCATTTTTTGAATAATTTCCCTCAATAACTTCATTCCACTCAAATGAAGCAGAAACGAAACAGATTGAGAGAAGACAAACTTTGAAATATTTAAAACTTCTTTAATTCAAATTTTCACAATAAAGACTTTTAAAAGGATAGTTATTTTGCAGGCAGTTACTAAAAATCTACATTTAAAACCCAAATTTAGGGCTCTTAGGGACAGGATAACAACAACTCTATCTAGACTTACTTTGCTTTCTCAGGAGTGTATTTTTAGCTCTCATTTCTCTATGAATTAAAACACTGGTGTTATGCTGCTCATCAGGGAAGGCAGTAGGTTGTATAGTTATCTCCTGACTGGGGCAAAATCACTACCCTGAAACCACACAACCTACTACCTCATCCTGTTAGAGCACCACGCACATCTTCTAAAGGAAACTAACATTTCATCATTCGCACACCCTAGCACTTGCTAGCCCCAGCCTTAAAAAGACTGGAATTGTGACCTTCTGACCCTTCCTCACAGTTCTACTGGAAGTCAGTCAGAATAGGTGAGGTGACTCCAGAGACATAAGAACTTCAGTGGCAAACAGTGCCCCTTCCAAATTAGCAATATGCAATAAAAAAGCAAGTTAAATCAGTGTCCAAAACTGACCGCAGAGACCTCTTACTTAGGGCTCAAGCATTTACCAGTTCCAGGGCAGAATATGAGTAACTGGAAGATATCCTCTTTGTTTTTCATGCAGCTCATCCCTTTGCAGTTTCTCAAATGGCTTGCACAAAGTGGATTTAGTCAACTGCTGAATTAAAAGTGGTATTTCCAGCTGACTCTGAACACAAATGCCAGAAAGCAATGGAGTAGCAGGTCAGCTGTTTCCACTCTCATGACAGCCCGAGAACAGGCGGAGCAAGTCTACTGCAGACTGGGAAAATTGCTAAGGTACTGGGCTGTACCTCTCCGTCCTGTCACTCACACCCCACCTTCTCTGAGAAAAGTACAGAAAGGAAATGGCTTTTGAGCCTGAATGGGAAATACAGAAGTCTAAATACTGTAAGGACATTTGTGTACAAGAGCCAAATGTGATGCACAGACAGAGCCACAGAATGTTACAGTTGGAAAATCTGTGTTGTCTTTCAAAGACACATCCAGCGCTGGCATCACAGCCACTTCACCAAAGGACAGTCAGACTCTGATCAGGTGAAGCACAAGATGTATTTGCAGAGAGCTGGATTGCTTGGTGACAACCTAGAAGACAAAAAGCTCTGGAGACAAACATTAACAGTCTTGAAGTTGAAACAGTTTGCTATATGCCAGACAACATTCTACTTAATGAGCTCTAGTTTTGTGTTTGAAATGTTTAATAGATTTGCAACCTGTGAAGTGTAGTCAGTGACAAGATACACAAGAGAAAGAAGATACAGCATTCATTTTTAATAACTGCACTTGTGTACTTCCAGCTCTGACACAACTGTATCTTATCAAACCAGTTTGTCACTTGGGGAAAGGCATTGCTATGACTCAGAGAGAGGATGCTGACTTAGAGGGATTGTATAACATGCTTCTAGATATTCCTCTATTATCCTAACAGGGAAGAGCTGAAGTTCTCTAACTGATTTTCCCAAGTCCCACATGAGTAAATCCCTAAGACTGAACAAAGACTTTGGCAAGACTGCGAAGAACTGCTGTGGCCTACTCAAACAATGCACTACTCCTAACTGAGCAGTAACCCAGCTCTGAATCGAGGACCAAATCAACACAGCCTGCCCTACCACACACACCTTGGTCAGTGGGATTAGCAGAACTGCCACTGCAGCACCAACTACTGTAGCCTCAAACTTGTGCTGGCGTTTGAGGGGGTTGTTATTCTCCACCACATGGTTCGATGGACAACACATTCAAGGCAAATCTAAAGAAATGGAAATAACTGAGATATCAGTCAGTATTGTAATATAAATATTGTTTAAATAAATAAGCAAATCTTTAAAGCAATCTCCCTAAATTAATCAGCTAAATTCCCTTTTGCTAAGTTGACTAAAGAATAAAATAGCTGATGCACCCATCAGCCCCACGCAGATAAAGGAAAGCTCTGTTTCACTAGGAAGCAGATCTCACCCCGAAGGTCACACTGCAGGGGGATTGAGGCCATCTGCCCTGACCTTCAGCATCATTGATGTGGGGACCTGAAAAGAGAGGAGCAAGACAAAACACGCACGTCTCAATGGCATTTCACTACACGCTGAAACAATTATAAGGTGGGAGAGAGCACATGCAAAAGCAGAGAGCAATTTCTTTCTCAAGGAGAGCCATGCACAGGACCAGCTTTCCCATTCATTTGTTACTGCCACAGCCCATGAGGAGGACCTGACTCAACAGAAACAGGCAAGAGAAAATAGAGAACAGATTTTTTTTTTCAGATTGACTTGAGCGTTAAGAGCATTGCAGAGAGAGGTATCAGCTACTTCACCTTCAAGAAACAAACCCTTTTAAATGCAGAAGAGACGGAAGGAGAATGCAGATGTCTGATCAAATTAGGTATCAATGTGCTAATTTATAAAAGACTATGTTATACCACCAATGTCAAAGATCATTTCACTGTAATGAAGTAGAAAGAAGCTGTGAGCTGCACATGGTGCCATTTGTGCACAAAACAGGACTAGTGCAACTCTGACCATGGTGAGATCACTGTATTGGAGGAAATACTGTCCAACCCTGTATTTCACATCTTGTAACCTCAGTGACCTTGTAGGCCAAGCAGGATATGCATCATAATATTCTTTGGAAACTACACTGAAGGAACAGTTTGAGAAATTTCAACATCTCATCAATGTAAACTGGGAAGAACTGATAGCAAAAGCTTCTCCCTGACCACTATCAAAGAAATCCTTTTGGAAAGCTCTCCAGCAGAAAGCCTGATAGTCTTCTCTATGTATGTATGGGTTTTCAGGTCAATTACTCTCAGAATAATCATCTGAAAAATGCCCAACCCTTTACCTCTGTTTTTTAGATGAAATATTTGAAAATAAACATCTTCTTTATGCATACAGTCAGAGATCTCAGTACTTTTCTTAAGAGCCAAGAACTTGCATTGGAGCTTTGGCTAAAATTCTGTGTAAAACAAACCCTATGCTAATATCAACAGAGCCACGTTATGTAATATAACTGGAAAAAAACTGTGTATTGTGTGAGTGACTTCAAAGTGAGATTTTTTGTAAGCATTTACTTTAAAGTAGAGCAGAATAAACCCAACTTTTTCAGAGTAGCAACTCTTTATGCTGTATGGTACAGCGAGACCAGTTCAAAGGACCAGCCTGGCATTAAAAGGATGATTCACAGTAGTGAAAAACCCAAACTACCCCACAGACCCAACCAACTTCAACAACAGGGAATTTTGGATGAAGAACCTACACTTACAGCTGATTTCAGGGACTCTAAGAGGCAGAAACACAGACCCAAACAATGGCAGCCTTTTGGAAAGCCCGAGTATGTTCCAGGGATTCACACTGTCTGATTGTCTTTAATACATCTGGGCTTTACTTTCAGTTTTAGGTGCAATGCTAGGTGGGACAATGGAAAATATTCACTCCTGTTGAAAAAATGGTGAACTTTTATTAACCATTTCTAAAGGATGATCTTGTTTGCTATGATAATTATGTTAAAGGTTCTTTTCTCTAGGTGCAGTGCTGATAAAGTGTTGCCTTAATGTATATTTTCCAACAAAAATAGTAGTTTGTTAGTTTATAATGATATTGAGATAATTATTTGTAAAGTACCATAAACTCTGTGAAATACTATTTTCTGTAAGATGTTATTATGTGTATTAGTAATACTCATTAGCAGACAAAACCAGTAAAGAATGTGCTTTATCCAACACCTAAAATTAATTAGTCCTCTGTTCTCACATACTGCTCATAACTTATTTTAATTGACTTACATCACCAAACAAGGATGAACTTTACAATACTTAATGCATGTTCATTTTCCTTCCATGAAGAAAATGGGCACAAGAAATAACTGTCTGGCAAGAGTTATGTTTCTGGTTTAACAACTCCTTAATACTAGGAAAAATATGACAATTCCATATTCCAACTCTCACTGCTCACTGAAAGATGTCTTGGAACTGATGTTAATAAGTACCTCAGCAGTCACTTTTAAAAAGGGATGGGACCAACCAAGTCTGCTGTTTCTGTGATGTTATAAGAAAGCAGACAGCTTTAGAGCAGGCTTGCCTTAAAGTAAAAGCCTTACTAATGAATAGGCTCGGGGACAGCACAGAACAAGGATTTTGCCATTTCAGAGCACCTTCCACCCAAAACCTGAGGAAGATCTACCTGGGCTCCCAGGTAAATGCTGTATGCTCTCGAGTGCACTGTTATTACCACACCAGGGCAGAAGAGGGCCCAAGAGGCCCTCCAAGGTGGGAATATTCCCCAGCAAGGTGTGGGGCTGGATGCAGGACAAGGTCAGAGCTATCTAATCCCTCTCCATGTAATGATTATCTTCTGGCTTCCCAAGTGGTGCACAGTCACCAATCTGCTCCTACAGACTGAAAATGTCACAAACATTTACTGGCAAGAGATTTGTGAGGTCAATGGCTGAGGATCTGCTGTGGTGGATGCTGCAGCCAAGGACAGCTTTGACCAAGTTCAGGGCCTGGATCAGGCAGGAAACTGAATGGCCACATCATTCTTCCTGGACAGGACTGTGCCAGAGCAGTATCATGACAGGTAGATTTCATATAGAAATTCCTTGGTGGAGGAATTCGGTTGGATTTGGTTTTCTTGGATCTATGCATGACAAACTTCACACTTGGTGTTTTAAAATATATTTTTAGCTGAATACCACAAAAATTACACATGCTGTCTTCATATAGCTTGCATCTTCAAGAAGCAAAAAATATTCTACAAATACAGATGCTGTGACTTCTGTGAAGTACAACATGTACGTGGTCTTACCCGTTACTTAAATACAGCTGCTTATAAAATGGCAAGCAACAGCTCTTTGCCCATTTGTGAAACTGAAACTTTCCTGTAATTTAATAATACAAGACGGATTCTTCCAGAACTTCAGGCAGCCACAATGGGAAAAACTCACAGGACTGAGCCTCCACAGCCTCCTACCTCCATTCCATGGAGGTGCATGGGATTTTCTACAATTTGAGTCAGGGCTGGGTGTACATCAAAGGCGTTCCACACTGTCACAGACACATTCTATACGTATATGCTGGGCATTTCACAGCCCTGCTGATGCGAAATGCCTTGAAAGTTAAACAGGTGCTTCAAAATGGAATGCATTACGGAAAAGACAGTTTTCCTTCGAAAATATCCCTCATTTTTCTTGGATGTGGGATCATGTCTTCTGCTTATGCAAACTGCAGGACTCACAAAATTGTTATTTTTCTATTGCATTCACTTCTGCTATTTTTGCTTATATACTATTCTGAATGCTAAAAAAGCCATAAAAGATGGTATTCCAGAGCATGATGACACACTCAATGTCTCAAAGCTTCCACAAACACAGAAATTAAACGAGGGCTAAGCACTGGCTGCTCTGCAAACTGCACTTGCATTCTTGAGCAAAGAAACATTTAAGGAGATACATTGTTAAAAAATAAACTCCAAAAGTTTATTACTCACCAAGTCCCTGAGCCCTCAGTGGCAGAGGCGAGGACCACCACATCCTAATGCCCAGAAGTCAGGTGAGGCCACAGTCCAGGGGAGACAAAACCTGTGTGCAAATGGAGAATCCACCTGGAGAGGTGCATCTTGTGAAAGACTACTGGTGGAGTACTCTTGATATTTTACCATCTGTAAAAGCAAAAGTCCAAGGGCTGGACTACCTGGAAGATGAGCCCAGTAAGAGGAGATGAAACTGTGACAAATCAGGGATTATTTTTCGTTAGGAAAGAGCAAAGAAAATGTGTCAGTTTTATTTTGTCTTGTCAGTCAGAGACAAGAAGAATAAAAGGGGCATAGAACACCTCTCAATAACCATTTCCTACCCATTCGTCTGTTACCTCCACACTCTCAGGAGGATTGTATTCACGCAGATCACACAAAAATGAAGTATTAATCACAATCCCTCCCCCAAATATTCAGTCATTTTATGATGCTGAGCAATGGACCTTATTTTTCAGAGTTGAACTCACCTAACTCAGCTGACATCATCTGGACTTGTCTAACATCTCTGAACACAAAGCTGGACACTTAAACAGAACACCCTTGTCTGTGATTTGATACATGATATCCAGCTCTTCAAAACTGCATTTTTCCCAGATCCCCTCAAGCCCCATGAATATAAACTGGACACAGTCACTGATGCAGAGAACAGTCAGGAACACAGTCATCCAGTCTCTCCAGCTAAATAATCAGCCATCTCCAAGAAATTACTTGAGTAATGCTTTTATTTATTTTTGGATGGAAAACCTCTTTCCTATACAGAAAACCTTAAAAAAGCCATCTGAATTTTAAGTCAACCAGATTTGGCTTTTTAATATGTGCAATTCACACATTGTCACATATAACCTATGTGACACCACTGAGGAAGTGTTATTTATTTCAGTTCCTTATAGAAACTAGTAACTAGAGTCACATCATCTTTAAAAATGCTATTCCCAGTCTCAACCCACTAATTCCTTTTGGGGAAAACTAGATTTTCTCTCTGAAATGGATTTAAATATTTGAAAATTTTTCTTTAAAAAGACATGCAAAAAACTAGTATGTGCAAGTTCTAACTTAATTAAGCACCAAGAAAGAATGTCTATCAGGGTAAGCCTCAACAGGAAACTAAAATTCATTTTGCAGAATGCAGCTGTGCCAATAATTATAGGTGCTAGGAAAATGTCTTCTCGCATTTCCCCCATAAGGCTTTCATTTTAAGTTTTAGCCTTTGGTGAGATCAAGCAGCTGACAAGTAGGAGCAAATGAATTGGTAATCTGGGAGCCAGGATTAGACCAAAGTTCTGAATAACCTAGCTTTAAATAGATTTTTGCCTAAAATTCTGCATTTACATTAATGTACACTTACATTTACCATCACCACGAACAGGATTAAGGTACTTGAGTGCTAATGAAGAGTAAGCTTTGTATGATGGCAGACAAGCAGAATTCATCTGTTACAAATGGTTCCTTTCATCCTCATCACTTTAGACCCATAGCATGTGAAATCATGGATATCATTATATGTAACACTGGCATGACATCACCAATGTTTGGACTGCATTTGGGCTCAAGACAGTGGGTTTGGTTCAATCTGACAATCCATTAGCAGAGGCCTGAAGTTCATATACATTATCCCAGAGAAAGTGTTGTACAGGCATTGCAAGGCCAAACTGCAGCAGCCTGTTTATTTCTGTTTACTTTTGGGTGAGAAGGGAGGGTGTGAGGCCATAGACCTGATCAGACAAGCCTATCTGCAAGAGCAAGTATTGTCCTGTTAGACATTTCTGTGTCCCTATAGGGACACTGCCTGGCCAGGCCCTGACACACCAGCCAAGACACTCTCCCTGCCTCTGGAGCTGCTGGGCCTCCCCAGCTCACATCCTGTCTGGAATCCCTTTCCTCTGCCACCAGAGCTGGACCCTGCCTCCTGTACACCTCCAGCTCCCAGGGTCCTCCAGGAATTTGGCATAACAGCACTGCTATCGAGTTCCCTTTTCCCTTGCAGTGACTGTTTTTCCTTTGGTTACCAGCACCAATCTCTGTGCATGGCAACAGCTTTGTTTCCCCCTTTGATATTGTCCCAAGTTGTGTTATGATGTAAGAAGCACACACAAGTGCTTTTGTCATGCTGACTTTGCCTCAGCTCTGCTCAGTTATTTTCCCTTCGGAGCCCTCCCCGCTGCAGGTGACAGACAAGGCTCACGCACAGGTTCCCCATGAGCTAACAAGCTCACCAGCCCACACAGAGCCCAGTTCTTGAGCCACACCAGCCTTACAAAATCCTAAAGCAAGGGGGGAACCACTGAAAATGGCCATTTCCAGCACAAGGGCCCGATGTGACCATATGCACCCGCGTGGGACAGTGACACCGACACAGCACAGCTGGGACAGCAGGTGCTCCCCAAGATTCACAGGGGAGGGCTCTGGTGCCCAGACACAAAGCAATGCCTGTCTTGGCTCCCCCCACACAATATGCTGTTTCCTCAGGGGACCAGACCTCTCCACAGACTGACTCCTGGGCAAGGTTTTGTACCTGAGGCTGAAGCTTTCACTGGTTAAACCTTCATGAACAGAATTAAAGTGGTGGTAGACAGTGAGCAGATCTTTGCCAGAGCTCAACAGTGTGCTTAGACTCCCTGTGCCCATTATTCATGATGCTGTTGCTGCAGGCCCTAATTTTACATAAGTGAAAATCACGAGAGATCTGTTAGGATGAGGATGAAGAAAAAGTACAGGGAAGGAGTGCCTTGTCAGTCAGTACTAAAGACATAGTTCAGTATTACACCTTGTTTGTGAAGCCTCTCGGGGGTCGAAATATGCAACACATTGTCGTGCATTTCTCTGATTAGGGTTTTTTTTTATAAGAGGAAGATTGGCTTTTGTTGGAAGCCTCTGGAATTTTCACTCCATCCTACAGAGCAGAGCCAATGAGGGCCAGCTCTGAGGAAATACTCCTGCTTTTGAACCATAAAGTTCCGCCCCTGCATGAAAACATATTTAAGAAGTTGTTGCATGGTTAGAAATTGGCAGCCATGGGTTAACATCATCACAACACAGACATCAAGGTCAGTGCAGGAGGAGAAGGAGAGGGAGGGACCCCATGGATCAGGGAGAGGACTTCAAACTATTATTCCCTGAATATGTGGTGGTGACCAAGGTGATTACAAGTTGTCCACTCAAAGCCCATGGGATCCATCGGAAGGCAAAGACCCCCCATGTTGGAGCAGGGGGATGCATGAAAGAAGCTGTTACATCATGGCAGGCCCCCAAGATGGAGAGGAGGTCCTGCAAAGATTTGCAGCTGAGACCCATGGAGGGAGAGGTCCACGCCTAAGGAGCTACAGCCAACTTTTCATGAGAGACTGTACCCCATGGAATGACCCACGAGAGAGTAGAGGATCTCTCTCACTGGGGGGGACCCCACAGAACGCAGGGGAAGGACTCAGAGTTATAATTCCCTTGTGACCGTGGTGACAACTGTGGTGAAGCAACCTGTCCCCTTTGTAGCCCACAGGAAAGGCCCCTGAGACAAAACTGCTGCTTAAGTTCTGGACTTACATCTGCAAATGGCTGACCCAACAATGACTGACTGTAAACCCTCCTTTTCCCTGTCCCCCACACCACTGGGGGAAGGAGGGGGCATAGACAGACTGAGGGGTGGTGGTGGAAAAGTGTTTCTAACCTGTTCATATTTCTTATTTTTAGTTTTTAGTTCATTTAGTAATAAATAAATTTAAATATTATTCTAAGTTCTGCTTTGCCCGTGGTATTAATTGAAGCTCCCCTTTCAGTTGTTATCTCTAGCCATAAATCCCTAGCTGTTTTTTTTTTCCCTCCCCTCTGGAAGGTGAAAAGTGTGGGGGAGTTTTGCTGGACACCAGGCGTTTATCCAGGGTCAAACTGCCACACACATTTTCTCTGAGTAGTGACAAGCTGAAACCTAAAATCTTGAAGATTATCTTTAGAATAAATTTCTTCATGTCCTCTGCACAATTCCATTCCAATTCCCCACATATGAAAAATACATAACCTCTCATCTCCAAATTCGTCTGCCTTACAGTTCCTTTTAGCTCCTGTTTAAAAACTCCTAAAGTCCTATCTTAGCCATTTTTCTGCACCTGCTCTGGGATGCTGAAGATTTCAAAATTTACAATCTGTCTGGCAAGGAGCAGATCACACTTTCTCTGAAGATAGAAAAGTGCACACTAATAGTGTCAACTCAGTAATACAGCAAGAAGACTTGGTGAAACTAAAATAATTGACTCCTCTTCCCTTATCAACATAAAAAACAGCCATATAAAAAACACCTGCTTTTCTATCACACAGCATTTATAGCAAACATACTGGACAGTATTTCAATGTTTTTATATTGCAGAAAAAAGCTTCAGGCACAGAATCCATGACATGTAAATTAAGATATACTTCACAAAATGTATCTTAGTTGTGAAAGTAGGTCATGCATTTAAGGCACTTTTAGACTCTGTCTCTTGATGCAAATATTCTGAAAACATTCTTGTGTGTATAGAATAATATTTTAATTATTTATCAGATTTAATTCCCTAAGAACATTAAAGAACAGGTATTTCTAAGAGTCCTCATAGAGTAGTAGGCACAAATACTCCTTTGCAATCCTTGTTGTGCATACTTAGTTCCTAATGGAATTGCATGCTTGAAGCACACCACAAAAAAAGTTGACGCAGTAGAAAAAGTTGGTGTGTGAAGATCCCAGGCTGCACACAGGGAGATCCTGACTAAACATCACGAAATTTTCAAACATTTACTACCTTGTATTTTTTTGGGACTCTTGGAATTTTCTCAAGACTGATGTTTGATATTTGTTCCCCTGGTTATGAGCAAGTTATTGCATGAGCAAAGTTAAAGAGAAAAGGAAAAAAAAAAGGAGAGAAAGTAACAAAGCCTATGTGTTTGGGATGGTAATTGAGTTTCCAGCCCAGAACATCTATCAAGAGAATCTATAAAAACAGAGGAAATTCAATTCAGCACCACTATCAATTTATCCACTAGGTGTCACAAAATAATCATGCAACCAGATGAATAGCAATTATAAGTAAAATCTGTCAGTATACTACATCAATGAAGGGCTGCTTTGTAATGGAATCTGTGATAAGAGCAGATGCAGGAAAATGTCATCAATCTCATGAATATGCAAACTGTCAGGACTGTATGGGAACTTGAGCCATGACACACAAAAGCTGTTGCTAACCACAGTGTATGTCATGTAATGGATTCACATACAAGCATGTAAGTATCCCATTTAAAAAAAAAAAAAAGTCTTCCCAAATTGTAAAAGCAGTATTACCAGCGCTCAGAACTGCAAGTCTTATGTTTCTTGCTTTTTAATGCTACAGCTACTAGACTAATGCATTATGTCAGATTCTCTACAAACATGTAAAAATCCATCATGAGCACAGGGAAAACTCTGCGAAGAAAACAACTTCTGAGGGCTAAAATGTATGAGGAAGAGAAACAAAAATATATCATTAATATTAGTATAAAATCATCACAAATGCCAAACACTGAAATTGGCAATAGCACATAACAGACACTCCTTTAGATGCAGATCGTTCTTTTGGAAGAGTAGGGTTGAAAATTACCGGATGGTTCTGTATCCATTGTTTTCCAGAAATTAACCTCTACTACATTGGCAGTATTTTTGTTCTTTAATATTCCTGGACCATTTAAAACTCATAATTACATGTACACCTGCACTCATCCAAAACACTGAGTGCATTAAGGGATTAAGGCCGGGCTGTTGAAACAGGCCCCTTAGTTTCCAAAACGGTTCTTTAATAACTGTAACTTTTCCTCAGAGTTGCATAAAAACTTTCCAGGCCAGGTGGACTCCAGTGTGAATTTATCATTATCTGTACTCACACGTAACCCACACAATTAAAGATATTGTAATCAATAGCATAAGCAACATTATGAAGTAGAATAGTCTGGTTACTTAAGAAGAGGAAACATCCTGGACATTTTTTAGCATATAAACATAACTGTAGCAGGGCTATATATGCTCTGCTGCTAATTGCCTTTGCATCCAGCCAGCCTGAGCTGTGTCAAAAACTGTTCCCTCTTGTCAGACATTCAGTAAAGGAACATATGCCCTACCACAGCACTGGATGTTTACACTGCAGGTTATGTGTTTTATCCTGGCTGTAAAAAGCAAGCTTTTCCAGGCTATAAGCAGGCTCACATGATAAGTTTGGATTTTTTACATAGTTTTTCTTTGTAAGATGTGTTTTCTAAATGTCAGAGCTTGCCAATAATTTTCAACTTTCTTACTTGGTGATTGTAGGAAGGAAGCTTTTCTTGCCTGCAATTTTCTCTCCGTTTTTTTGAGCAACTCAGTTAAATACTTATACTTACAGGAACACAGGCACAAAGCTGAGAGAGAAATACTGTGGATTTTGTTGCCAATACTAGCATAACTTCAATGTGTATATGCTAAAGGAACGTGATGTTGTGAAATACACTTTCAAAAAACTCAGAAACATTGTCTAAAGTTCTCCCCACATTAAAACTATTACCTGACTTTAAGGAACCCTCCAGCAATCCCTGTTTAAGCTAACAGAATGCAGAGTCTCATGAAGTCATTAAGAATTTTGCTATCATGTAGTGAAGCTGTGATTTCCCTTTAGGCAAAGCCATACAGAAAAATGCTGAGGTAACTATTCACTACTTGTGCACCAGGACCCCCAGAACCTTTACTACAGAGCTGCTTCCTACACAGTTGCCCCCAGCCTATTTCTGTATTATCTTGCTAATGGCAGTAGATACACCATTTCTCAAATTATCAATATTATTTTTTTATTTTTTTAAAACTCTTATTTGAAAGCTCAACTATCCTAGGCCTCACTTGGCCTTGAAGTAAAACAGCTTAGGAATCGGAATGTACCGCAAATGTGCTTCCCATTAGCTCTTAATACCATAAATCTAAAATCCTTGATACTACTGTTAGAGCAGCGCTTCAACTCAAACCTTAAAGAAGCTTTAGACAAGATAGTATGTCTCAACAGCCACATACAAGACATTTACTTCTGCGTAGGTCAGGCTTGCAAATGCATGTGGGTCAGAGGTCCTTCCCTTGTACATCAGTATTTCGCTTACAATGGAATAATTTTAAATTATATTAAGAACTATAATCATATTCTACTATCATTTACTTTTTCATATCCTCTGTCACTAGAAATAAGCTTGAAGACATCCATCCAGCCCCAAGTGCACTATTCTTGGAAAGTTTCCATTTAGATGAGAACATTTATGCTCATAACAACATGACAGGTTTTTTTAAGCTTAATTCAATATGAATAACTGGTTCAACCTGGTGTCTGCTCATTAGTGAGCAGTTGGAAAGAACTGGTTAATCATTGTTTGCCATCTGCTTTGGAGATGGACACTGTACAGAACCTTCTCTGCAGCCAATAAACCCAAAATGCACAAAGAGCACTAAAGGAAACCCCTGTCTTCCACTATGTGGTTCTCTTTTGTGCACACTGAAATGATAAATATTTTGTGGCTGACCCCCTCTTCCTCTTTGACGGACTCTGCTCTGGACAGTGGTCTCTGTGGGACACACCAGTAAAGACACAGCAGCGGTGATGTGGAGGAGCATCAGTGGTCTGCTCAGTAAACAGGGAGAGCAAGCCTGTAACACCACAAGGCTGCCTGTCAGAAGGAGGGCAGGAGGCTGCAGGACACACGCGAGATGCCACCTGTGGACTTCACTGTAATTTACATTGTTAGAGTACAGATCTAGAGAAACATTAGCAACATTACTAGTTTCAGCTTCCACAGCCCACTCAGCTTTCTTCACATACGATCAGTAGACTGCTCCTATGCACTCCCCCTCAGATTTCCTGGTGAAAAATGAAGGCAATTACTTTCAGGTATCTGCTGTTCTCTCAAAAAGGCCTCGAATTCTCTAATCTCTCCAGGTTGTTTAATTAAAACCAATTCTAAGCTCTTCTAAACAGACAAGCCAGGACTTAAAATGCTATATTGACTCAAATAAAGCATTTGCCTTCTCACAGAAAAAAATCAAAATAAAAAAATAAAATTGCTTGACAACCTATGCTACTTTCTTGGCTCATGTTTCCCATCTGGTGGGACTGACAAATGCTGTGTCATAAGTGGAGCGGGAAGGAATTTTCCATTTTTAGGTTAGTTTTGGAATCCAGAACCTTCCTCAAAAAATTCATTTTCTTCAAAATGAGGAAAAAATATGTGAATGACATAAAAATGTTCCACTTAAATGTAGAAAAATTGCTAGAAAAATGCATTTAATAAACTGAGGTTTAGTTAAAATACACATTGCTAACAAGTGGCAAAAAATACCAGAAGAAATGCTGTGCTTGAGAAAATCAATACGGCTCACTCTCCTTTCAAAAATCTAGCACTGGGGGCCATAATTCAGGTTATTAAAGCCTTTTTTCAAGATTGATTAAAGTTCATTTTAGTAACATCAGCAGGGAACCCAGGCTCCAATGATCTCAATATGGAGACTGCTAAAGACTTCAGTCTTCCAGAAGAATATCAAAGTGTGCTCCTCTAGGCCTTGCAAATAAGAACTCTCAGTGTATTCAATCATAACAAAAGCCTGTCAGTGAAAAATATTTTGTCTTTTAAAAACCTCATAAAAAAACAACGGGATATGTTCCCTCTGACTCCTTGCTCAAGCCATAGACTACTCTCCTCCTCCTTTTCTTTGCAGATCTCCTGAGGTATAGAACCATGGAATTACAGAATGGCCTGTGTTGGAAGAGACCTTAAAGCCCATCCAGTGCCACCCCTGCCATGAGCAGGGACACCTTCCACTAGCCCAGGATGCTCCAAGTCCTGTCCAGCCTGGCCTTGGACACTTGCAGGGATGGGGCAGCCACAGCTTCTCTGAGCAACCTGTGCCAGGGCCTGCCCACCCTCACAGGGAAGAACTTCTTCCAATATCCATCTAAACCTACTCACTGGCAGTGGGAAGCCATTCCCCCTTGTCCTGTCACTACATGTCCTGGTAGAAAGTCCCTTTCCAACTCTCTTGCAGCTCCCCTCAGGTACTGGAAAGGGCTCCAAGACCTCCCTGGAGCCATCTCTTTAAGTTGTTTTATCTAACAGCTGTGGAGACCTCTTGCAGATACCCGAGATCTGCCAGTAGTTTGTAATCTGAGATAACTGGTACCAATGGAGGCTTTAAAAAGAAATCATCCAGTAAGCCTTTGGAGACTTTAGGGTTCAGGACTCAGTATGGTGTAATGTGCACTACAGGACCCCAACAGTCCTGTTGGGAGTTCCCCTCTATTACAGTTGACAGCAAGAGGAAAAAAAGCTCAAATGAGCAAAAAAGAGCCACACTGTCTTCCAAAAAATCAGCAAAAGTAGTCTTTGGAACAGAGAAGGGAGTAAGGTGGGAGAGAGGAAGGTCCTTTGGGTTTGCAGAAGTCTGAGCAAGCTGGATTAATTTCCCAACAGTACCACGTATTTCCTTCATAATCTCGGGCAAATACTTGGGTCAAGTTTTCAGAAAAATAAGTTCAGTTCTCCCAGCTTCTTTAGATGCTAAAATAACTCATCAGACTTTTCAAAGGCAAACTGCAATTGGCTGCTGGTCTCCCTGAAAATGTTACAAGTTGAGCTGACCCACACAATGCTTTTAAAGATCCACCCCCATCTGTTGAGGCTACACATCTTAAAGTATTTGCATCTGTGCTTCACTTCCACACCTGTAAAATATTATATTTCTGCCTCTGTAAGCTGAGGGGAACAAATTTGCAGTGTCCATGAACCCGCTTTGAGAATCTTCAGTGATAAGATCATTTAACAGGGGCATCTGACACTGGGCACCTGTTTCATGGGGACCATCTCCTACTTCTGGCTTTGACAAGAAGGGAACTGTGATTCCACAACCTCCAAACTCACAATCATGAGATGCCACACAGGCCAAAGTAGGTTGTTCTAAACTCTGTGGGGAGTCCAGCCTTCCTTTATGGGAATGAGGAGGGCATTTTTCACTCCTTTTTTTAATTGAGACAAGTGCCCCTTTTAGCATGTGTCTGTGTGGAGTTCAACTGTTTCCTGTGGAGATTATTAGACATATTATAAAGCAGAAATATTTAGATGAAGATTTGACTTCCTTTTCTATATTCAGCAACATTCTCTGACAGCCACAGGATACTTAACCAAACAATTCAGATCCTGGTTTTGAGAGATTAAAACTATGTCAATACAGACATCAGTGTATCTTCAGACTCCTAAATGTGTCCTTAAAATACCCTGCATTTACTGTAAAGGTCTCTAGCTTGCTTAAAGTCTAACTAAACCATCAGAGTTGGATGCAGTAGGATTAATGGACCCACTCAAGACCAAAGCTCTAGCATTCCAGATCACCCTTGTAGCATTCCCTCAGAAGGAACCCAAGTGTTTCTTGAACTTATTTTTCCAGAACAATTTACTTCTCATTAGGATGAGATTAGCACAGGTGAACACCTGAAATACTTGCAAGAGTTCTCTCTTTCATCACTCAGCTGGATCCAGCAGAAGCCAAAAGTAAAAGATCTTGCCTGTAGGAATTTCACACCAACTAATTCCACATTTTGCAGCCCTTTCTTCTAAGAAAGACCCATCAGGAAGACATATCGATTGTTTTTTGCAGGCGTGTAAGAGTAGGGGGAAAGCGGATTACTGACACTTGAGTATCACCCTTTAGGTGGGCAGCAATCAGGCACAATAAAATATGTGGTGTGAGCAAGTTCTTTCAGCCTGTACTTATGCCAAGACACAGCTATATGGGGCTGCTGTCTTGTAGACACAAGCCAAGACAGACATAAGAAGACTATACTCGGATTTTTTTCCAGTAGATATAAATACATGAACATATTTGGTTGAGGATCATGTATTTTTTATATATATTTTCCATAAAAATCAACAGCCTTCCTCTAGTATTCAACTCATTATCAACACTCCCCACATTGCCACATCAACATTTTATTTGAGGTATCAGTCACAGCATCCCATCAAAATTTAATAGGCATTTTCTGTAACTGAAGCATATTAACTCTTGGTTTCACCTATGCTAAAGTTTATCTTTCTCCTTCTTTTAAAATTCTAATGATATTAAAAATAAAATACCTTTCTACCGCATGACTCAGAGATGTATAATATTCCTTTCTTCAGCTCATGGGAAAGGAAAGGCACAAGAATTCTCTATCCCAGTCTATAGCTTTTATACTGAATCCTGAGTGTCAAACCAACACGGCTTTTAAGAAAAATGTCAACAATTGTAACAGTTACATAAGATATAGTTAGAAAAATATTTTGCAAGGAAAAATGACAGTCTCTGTCACTTCAGAAGAAGATTTATACTTCAGTTTTAGAATGCAAGCAGTCAACGTGTGACCTGACATTTACTAAAGGAAATCAAAGAGACATTTAGCAGGATTACAAAAGGCAAAGCACTGATGGTCCTATACCAACAGTTCCTCTCAGTACTGCAGAAAGATCTGCACAGTTTTCCTCTCAGTGTTACTCAAAAAAATGGAAAAGGAGGTCACAATATCAGCTCTCCATGTTGTCACTTTGTGCTGACTTGCTCCAGTTATGAAGGTCACCTGTCTGTGCTGGCCTGTTTGTGCTGTGTCTCATGTTATTTTTTATGGACAAGAATGAGTCACAGGGCACATCAGCTGTGTTTGAAGTCACTTTGCAAGAGAATTTGACAGTTAAAATTGTGCATAAAGGACATATGGCTGTTGATAACAATGCAGCAAAAAGGATGCCAAGAACAGGGGTGGCCATATAGGAAGGATGGCAGGTCAGGTGACCTGGGCTGCATTGCTGGCTCTATCATGTACTTCCTGAAGGGCTTGAAGTGGTTACACAAGCCCTTTGGGGCTCTGTTGTATCATTTGTTGAACTGAGATCATAAATCCCTTTCTCACAGTGATACTGTGAGGTTCATTCACTAACGGGTTCAATTCAGTGCGGGGTAGATGGTCAATACAAATTTCATGCATCGCTGAAGTAACATTTAACATCAGAGATTAACTGGCATATAGCCTTGTGTTGTGTCTTAGCAGTCATGGCTAAATATTATACATTCACTTTACAGAAAATATTTGAGAGGCAGGAGTGGTTAGGAGTGCTGATTTTGCATCCCTCAAGTTACAAATCTACAGGACGACAAATGTAAAAGGACACACTCTTTAAATGCAGTGCAAAACAGGTACTAGGCACATCTTGTAATGATGATGAATGATGAAGAGAAAAGGGTACAACTGTTGCACTGAGCATACAGTGATTTAAACGAGCCCATGAAACAGGTATTTTAAAGTCTCAAGAATGACCATCCATTGTATCTGGAGGGATTTCAGTTTAGAGCTGGGAGAAAGGCTGGTTTTACTCGTCTCTGCCAAAAAAACAATCCATGAATGACATTTCCATTTACCTGTAGAAACACAGCTACAATTCAGCATAGCAAGTAGTTTAAAGGTGTATCTCAAAGATATTTATAAAGATACAAATACTTACTTTGCTTACTGTGGCAAACACCCAGAAGAAAAAAGTCTCTTCAAAACATCTTTTTTCAAGGTTTCTGAGGACTATTTTTAAACTTTATGGCCAGAAGTAATCTACTATGAAGACCTGAGCACTAGCAAGAAATGAATCTCCAGTTTGATTACTATGCTTACCTTGTCATTTCCTCTGCCAGTGATGGCCAATATTCACTTCTTTCATTTCTAACTTGGCTTCCCAGTAAGTCATTCTTTCTGTTTCCAAAGAGAAAGAAGAAAAAATAATAAATTTTATGTCATCCTTCTGATAGAAAAAAGTGAGGAACAGACATATAGGTACTAAATACAGTCTTCCAAAGTCTTTTTGCAGGTGAGGGATGTGTTTCAGTAGAATACCAGTGTCCCACCACAAACTTATTTTGAAAGCCTTAATTGAAGGTAAGTGACCATGAACGGTACTTTGTAGAGGGATGACTACCCTCAGGGAAGCACTGTGACAAGATTTCTGAAACTACTCAATTTAACTGCAGCAAACCTTGAAAGGTTTGAGTAAAAAGGTCTCCTTTACTTTCACAGCCAAGCAAGTTTAAAGAAAAGTTACCAGCTGAAAGTATTTCAGCCTTTACTCCTGAATATCATCCTTGTTTTCAGTCCTTTAAAATTTTTATACCTATTACTAGTAGAAAGAAATAATTGTTCTCAGACTACTCAACCAAGCATGGACATCAGTACATCTGGTATAAATCACTCATAAAATGTAGCATTTAGCAACTTAGTCTCAGCAGCCAGGGACACTAACATTCTTGACAATGCATTTGTGTCAGTAATACCTTTACCTATGCTTTGTCATCATAGTCAAGTATAGAAACCACCATTACATACAAAAATACATACAGTATGGTAAAATAACAATTCCTGGTCTCTGGTATTGTGATAGCAATAGAACTATGGGGAATGTGAAACAATACTGCCGTGTCCCCACTACGAGAATGGGAGAGGGACTGAGATCCATAAATGCCCTCAGTGTGGATTAAAGTGAGATAACTTTCTAGGTCGATAATAAGCAACTCTAATGGCACAAATACTCTGTAAATGGTGACCCTCTCACAACATTAAGGTAGGTACTCTGAACCAAACTCTCAGGAGTCTCTCCTGTTCTCTCTCTCCATAGCAGAAGTTTAGGAATAACAATTATCTACACATGCACCTAAATTAGATCTAAAAGCAAGTGAATATACTCCTCACTGTCAAGTCTGAGAGCAAAGCCCTAGGAAGACTTAAGCATGCTAAAAGTTAGGTTTGGGTTACCCACTGTGAGATGATACCTGACCTTGGAATGAAATGCAGTAAGGTATCAGAGTTTCCCACACAATCTACAAGTAGAGGTAAAGACTTCAAACTTGTAATCCCATGCTTGGATATCAGACAGGTCTTCATATCAATGCCTATTCACTCCTCATCCCAATCCTCTCCTTCTGTGAAGATACCAATCATGTTAATATTAGGGCTCTTATAAGCCCTTTTCCCCCTTTTTTTGTTATGTCCTGAACTGATTTTCTGTTTTTTCCCCACCTGTTTCATTGCTTTTTTCACTTCACAGTACACCTTTATATTTTTCCCACAGTTTTGCCTTGGTAAGATTTTTCTCTCTTTTGTTGCTGCTTCCATAGTTCACTTAAGCATCAGAGCAATCTGGCTTATTTTCCTCAAAGCCACTGTCTTGGCACTGCTTTGTTCTACTTTAGTGGTCAGAGACCAGCTCCTCTTCCTCAGCTCTGTTAGTTACTGCTTTTGTCCCTATATAACTCACTCTGAAATGTGCCAGTACATCTGGGTAACATTCTGAACAGCTGAAAGAATTTATTTTAAATTGTCACTCAGTTCATTAATAAAGAAGAAAAATGCATGTGTAGATTTTTCCTTAAAACAGAATACATGTAATATACAAAAATGTACACAAAAATAATCTTTGGCCTCAGTCAGACATGTGGCTATGGGAACCCACAGGCAGAAAAAAGTCCAGACACAAGATGGGATAGAAATGCCACAGATGAAGAAACTCTTCAAACTTGACTGCCTTAAGGCTGTATTAATAACGTATACCATGTTGATACAGTGCCATGTTGAGATTTTATAGACATGGTTTTCAGACTATTCCATTATTACAGTAGGCTACAATCCTGCAGATGATTAGACATAAGAACTTCACTCAGTCATGTCAGTATTTTCATGACTGGGTCTTAGATCTCTTCTCCAGAGAGTTAGGAAGAAAATCCTCTTTCCTGGACTGGTTACAGAGGAGCAGCAGTTGACAGGTATATTTCCATTGAAACATGAGAATGCACAACAAGAAACATGGTATTAAACTTGCATCTGTTCTCTGAAATATGTGATGTCCACAGTCCAGGGGATACTGAAACATGGAACTCAGATTAAAGATATGTTTATGTACCATTCTGAACGGGGACAGTACTGAACATCAGGTATACAGTTCCAAAGCAAGAAAAATGGTCTTCTCTACCAAGAACTGTATTTTAACATTGTGAGTAAAAGCAAAAGGAGAGGCAAATAGCAGGAATATGTTAACTATGGTCAGGAAAGTGATCCAGTCCAAGAGTCAGAAAACTAACAGTAATGCAGCTCTAGAACAGGATGCTAACATTGTCCTTTGTACTCAGTATCTACACACAGAGTTAAGCAAGTCCACATCTAGTTTAGTCAAAGTCACAGAGCTGGTGGTTCCTTACTAATGCAATGCACCTAAAGAGGGTGCTGAAGAGGACCTCAACCATTAATGGCTGACCCTGGAAATCAGGGTACCTAGTTTAGCTTAAGCTGAGTGCATATTTTTGAAGGCCAATGGGATAAGCCACCCCTTACCATGGAAGTTTCAATACAACAAGATTGCTGCTTTTTTAACTCATGATTTTTAAAATTTAGCTCTTATATATCATGAGATTACCACTGTGCCAAATGTTGTAAAACTGACACATGGCGTTCACTAAGATGGAAAGGCCCCAGTTTACCGTATAGCCAATGCAAGATGTTTACTTTGTGGGAAGAAAGAAGAAATCAGCCGTCTAGTTGATTAAATCCCCCCACCCCAACAACATGACTGACTGGAACCCTGTTGGTGTAGGATCTTTATGAAGTGGCACCACTAATCCCGTTTTAGGAAAGTGTTGGCTATGAATCTTTTTTGGAATACTTAATGTTTGCAAAAGACATCTTAGGTGTGGAAACTACAGCTGTTTTCTATGCTCATAAGCTCTACAGCCTGACTGCTATTTTACTAAAATACTTGTGCAAAATGCAAATTTTTGTGACATAATGCCACTTGAACAAACAACAGAAAATTGTTTCTACAATCCAAGTCCTCAAAACACCTTCAAAGACTAAAGGAACAGGGTCTATGCTGAAGTAACATAGAAACAATCCAGGCAAATCCAATCCATTATTGAAAGAAGCAGGTTACTAAATGCAATTAAGAGTAAGTTAGTAATTAATTGCATTTGAACACTGTTGTATTTACTGTAATTGAAGATGAATGCCCATAACAAACAGATAATCTGCAAATGGCTGGAACATGTGGACTTTACCCCAGATTTGTTTGGTGCTTCACAGGATGGTCCTATACCCAGCATGTGATTGTGGATCCATCCACACAAACCCAGGCTTTCACCTAAGAATGCTCTGATCTGTGGCAGCTACCCTCTGGGGCGATTTCCCACGGGCAGTTACTGACTCAAACAACCACAGCATTTCTGCCTATTTATTCCATATACTTACCACCTGTATTTTTTCCATAACTGTACTACTAATCACTGCGGGAAACAAGACAGCAGGCCTGACAGACCCTTGGTCTGGCCCAGGCTGTTAATTCTTACGTTCTCAGGATTTTTAACTGAGAAGGATGTTTCTCCAAGTTTTTTTTAACACACTGAAAATGCCACATACTCCTCAGGCTACAATTCACAATCAGATGCTGCAACGTGGTGCTGCAGGAAGAACATCACTGCAGACAGAGAAGTGCTGAAACAGAAGTAGAGCCAATTCAGTTCCTCCAGGGTCTCTGATTGCAGTACAATGCCAGTAGAACTGCTGCCTACTCTCAGCCATCAATATCTGCTGTTACCAAAAATTTCCATGGGAAAGCTTTAGAAACAAAAACAAAACACAGACATTATCAGCCGTGCCTGGTGAAAACAATTATGAAGGCTGTGAATGCAATAGCAGATGTGCCTGCTTACAGACATTTAACTGCCCTCACAGTGTAACAGGAGCCACACCACTATCGGAGGCTGTTCCTGGCGCCCACCTGTGTACAGGTAAGAGGCCAGTGCTGGCTCCGGGTGGAGTCCCAGGACATCACAGCACCTTGCCACCTGCTTGGGGGAACAGGATACTTTACTTGAAACTTACTGCTCTTTTACACAAAATACAGTAAGGGCCAGGAGAAGTACTGACACACCATTCCCAAAGTGTTGGTCAGAAAACCAAGCTCAGTAACCAGCAACTGCACCGCTCAGTGGGTATGCAAAAGTTTTGCTCCTGTGCTGAATCAGCAGTTCTATCTGATACTGGGTTTGATCCTTTTTTTGTCTTTAACAAGGAAGACATGTCACTCTTGAGGTAAACCTATATTCTGGAATGTGCTTAACAAATATTTTATCAAAGGGGAGAAGTTTATCTTAGAGTCATTTTTGCTGCCAAATGATTTATTAGAACTCAGAGCCAAAACAAGTAAAAGCCCTAAGGAAGTATTGCATCCTTCAAACAGTTACACTCTCAGAGGAGTTAAATGCTGCAGACAGGAGGGTTGGGGTTTGGGAGACAGGTGATCACCAGAGTCTTGCCAAACAAATAAAGATTTCACACACTATATCAATGCAATTCTCTGCATCAATACCTGAAAAAGGAACAGGCGTTAAAGAAATGCACACTTAAAGCCATGACTAATGAGGAACCTTCTGTACCACAAAGTCTGGATTACCCAATGAATCTTTCAAACTATCTGACTTGAAAAATAGCATTTGGCAAAGTCCACTGACATCTGCCACCAACCACTTTCTTTAGCTTTCTACATTCCCTGAGGGTATTGCATTTGAGCTGCCCTGCAGGGCCACAGCACAGCAACTGCAGACAGGAGGGAATGTAGACAGACATGCAAGGTGTTTAAAATAGGAAACACAGGCTCTGTGCTGGGGGCTGGTGTAACAGGTGTATCTACATACTGGGACCTTGCATTAACGAGGCTTCTGTTACACATGTACAGGGCGGGCGGCAGCCTTTTCAGAAGTAGAGGGGTATTCTGGTGAAAGTCAGACAGAGTAACCTCGTAGTAACCTCTAGTCTGGCTCACAGCCACTAGGGAGGGCTCTGAAGGACTGTCCCTGGGTGCTGCATTGATTAGATTTCTTCCCATAATACATCCAGTGTTTTTGCTCAGTAAACCTTACAAACAATTGAATCAAGAATAAAGAGTGAGAGGGGAAATAAAAGCTGATCTCCATGTGAAAATGGGCCATAAAATTAACAAGGTTCTCAACATCAAGTAATTCTGTCTGCTCTATTGTGGCCAGAAAATCTGAGTCTGGAAATACATACACAAGCAAGGAGAATAAAAAACAAACAAACAAACAAAACCAATCCAGAATTTATAAGTAGATTTAAGTTGAATGTTTAAACACACAACACTTAAGAAATAGAAAAGCTTAACTCTCCCTACTACATTTAAATATTTCCTCGTCCATATATTATACATGCATAATTTTTGGATAGTAGTCATGTTGGCAAACACACATTTTTCATAATCTTTTATTGTGCTGGGGAAATATTAATATACAAATCTCCCTATTTCCACATCTTGCAGCATCAACAGTGCATAGAATGCACATTTACAAGAACAAACAAAAAAGCCGCACACTGTTAAATAAAATGTGGATGATAACCTGGGACACACCAAGTCCACAGTGTGGCAATTTTTCCTCTAAGAACATCAATGCATGGGGGTATGATAATCCCAGAATGCTCCCTAATCTTGATGGATACTGAGAGTGCCCCATTGTGAATCACCAGTATTTTTTGCTAGAATGATCCTTAATTGCTGAAAATGGAACCAAAACCCAAATCACTGTCATTAGAAAGACAACTGTAACACTGAACATTCCAAATAAATAGCCCATTCCTTTAAGAAAGGAATACCATTTCCTATCAATAATGAATCATACAGGCTCTGAATAACAATTATAATACTCACCTACTTGCTAATTAATGTAAGAAAAACTATGATCTTTCTAACATAAACGTAACCTACTACCAAGAATTAGAGTTGAAAGGATGAACAAGATTGTCATGAATTCAGCTATCCACACTACATGACAACTGATAAAGTAAGTAAACTAAGTATTTAGCACTATCTAGAGTAAGATGAGAACAGAAAACCTAGGATTGCTTTAATAAGGCCTGTGGGAATACACAAATAATTCATTTATATCTTCTCTAATAACATGTGCTTTCAGAAAGGTCTGTCATCCCAAAGTGGTTCATAGAGATAGCAAGACTGGTATAGAACACAACATTAATTTTTAAAGGTTTATAGCTGTAGCAGAATACCAGACTAGATCTCAAGGAGATCTACTCAAGCTACAAGTGTTATCACAAATGGGACTTAATAACTTAGAAGCAAAAAACCTTCCTGCTACATCAAAACAGGTGCCTAATATCTCAAGGAAACAATGGTAATGACCTTTAAATTCTGGCATTTGTTTGAGGTTTTCTCCCTGAGATCTTTTAAATGAATGACTCTGGTAAAGTAATGTCAAGAAGCAACAATCAGATATAAAACAGCCAAGTAAAAAGTCATCACCACAAGGAGCCTAACACAGCTGGTGTTGCATGTTATCAAGCCTTTTCACTTCTGGAAACATGGGCAGTACATTTTACAATTCAGTTTAAAGAGCTGATATTTCTGACACTTTGACATTAACTGTGGTAAAGGAATGAAAGCTGCCCTTAACCTGGCACTAACTTACATTCCCACTGCTGATCTGTAATGGTTTTAAGAGTGTCAAAACACTGGGCAAACTAACGGCCTGCAAACTGCTTGCAGTCTGTGCTCAGAGGGGAAACCTCTTACTTATAGATTATTTAAAAAATAAATTGAAAATTAACCTCAAGAATCTTCATGAAAGAAAATGAGATTTTTCATGAAGGTTCTTTATGTGTTCTGGAGCTTAAAACAATTGTGTTGTATAAATATGATCTGTTTCACACAAACAGCCCTTCAAATATTCAAGCACAATTCAGGTTTTCTGAGTGCCATGCTCTTTCTATATCCAACACCTCCTTTTCAGAAAAGGTTCAGAAAAGAATCAGACACTTGATATTCTCCACTGTGACACTCTGTCTTCTACCACTCATACAAGCAACACATGGAATTCAACATACACTAACCACAAGCCCTAGTAAGAGGCCTATTAAGTCTTTCATTTGTGCCATAGGTATGTAAATATGGAGAACTAAACCCATATATGCTTATTAGTTTAACTGACACATAAATGTGCAACAATTTACAAAAGCACGGGTACCAACATCATTAAGAACAAGCTGCTTCCATGAACTCTGAGGAAAGCAGAAAGTACAGTAATGGAGACTACAAAACTCTGCAGCGAATCTACACAGTTTTCCATGTACTCCACTGCCCCAGCATTTAGGGGAACTCTAGGCCTTTCCCTGGCTTTGGGCACAACAACAGTCAACAGCCCTTCCTGGAATTCTTGGAAAGCTGCAGACTTCAGCTGAGAGAGCCCAAAAGAGAGTTAATTATTAATTAAGGCATTGTTAGCTGTGTGCTCAGTTGGTGGAGTACATCACGCCTGCTACAGAACAGAGAATCCTGGCCAGCATTGTCCTCCCAAGTCCATTATATGCTCCCATGTGCCATGAGAGTAACAGAAGGGTCAGTGCCAGTCCCATGCTCCTTCACAGTTTCTTTGTCAATAATTTGTGACACCACACTAATTAGCTGGAGGCAGTTTGCAGAAGGTACATGCAGATAACTCGCTCCAAGCACTTCAGCTACCACACAGAGAAGTCTTCCTTTCTCCTCAGAGTGTCTGTCTGCAAGATACACTCTCATGGCTCACACACAGTAATCTGATGTTTGAGAGTTCAGCTAAAAATAGATGGCAATAAAGTTCTGCCAAAAGAGGTGTCTGCTCTGGATCATTCCACTAGCAAATGGTGTTTCCAAAAACTACGTGTGGAACCCCCCATATGGCTGCTCTCCAGATGCTGACCAGGCAGATATCTCAAGGAAGCAGCAGAACATGCTTGCTGCCTGTTAAAATTAAACACGTAATGGAAAGAGACCTAGGGCATCAGACAAACATAAAATACAAGCCCTCATTACTGCTACTTAAAAAAAAAAAAAAAGAAAAAATCCTTTCAGATATTGACTAAGATATGGCTTATCAAAGTGCAAATAATTTAAAGAAATCTTAGCACAAATGTCTTCCTTGAATCCTACTTGCTGGGACAGCTGTCCCTAGGAAGGATGCACTTATAGGTACAAATCACAGAAACACAGTACTGCTGCTATGAATGCATAAGTCTGGGAAGGTTTATCATGAGATGCCTGGTACTTTTGAATTTATGGAAAAAAACTTATTAATTCCCCAGTGAAGCTGCATTTCAGACACTGTGTGAAAAAATGCTCTTCTGGAAGAGGAAAGCAAACATTATTAACTCCTAGTTACACCATCAGAGAACTGACTAGAAATCCAGATGTCTTAACTCTGTAACCTGTGATCTGTGTCCAGATCATCTGCACTTTTGGCTCCAGTTTCACCTCAACTAAACTCGCTTTGCACTGAATTATTTTTTGTTATATAAATACCTATTTGTGGAGGCTACTGTTCAACTGAAACAAAAAAAATATCTTTGAGAACATCCCCCTTTGTCTTGGGGCAACAAGAATGCTTGAAACTAACTTGTAACTCACAGGAGATGATTTTGGGCAGTTTTGGTCCAAAGTAGTGGTCCCACGAGCTTCATGACTGAAAACATCGCTGTTTCTTGCTGATCCTTTAAAAAAAAAAGCAAAGCCTTTGATCAATACAATGACAGAGGGTCAGTCTGGTAAAATAAGTGACCCAAGAAAAAGTCCACTCATGAGAAAACCCACGGGGAAGTGAAAATAGAGGTAATAAAAAGGTATGCTCTTACTGTAGCTGGTTATTTGCTGGAATATGGTGTTGATACTTTTATATTCACATTGTGTTTGAAATCCTCTCAGTTAATATGCTGTAAATGTGACTGAGTTATGTAGTTCACATTTTTATCACTAACAATATTGACAGGTATATTTGGAGCATATTGGAGGAACTTCAAAGTAATTTATAAACACTAATTATAAGGAAGCATTAATCCTTATTTTGCAGGTGAAGAACAGATGAACAAGACACTATGCCTTTGTGGGAATCACTGTGGCAGAGGCAGAAACCAACTTGAACTACCTACAACTTCTATTACCTCTAGATGATATAAACAGCTTTCTGAAAAGGCATGGTAGACATGAAAAGCTGTCCTGAGAAGTAAATGGAAAGAACCAATTTTCAGTGTAATCCCCTTAAAAGGAAGTCTCACATCTGTACACAACTCCCACCCCAAAAGCCAAAACCAAAACCCCAAGAACAAAGAGCACATGCTATATTTTTAGAGAGAACTTTAGGCAGGCTGGGCAATTACTCTGTCTCACTTTGCTCAGACCATGACAGCAACCTCTACCTGGCAATTGGTCTTGTTTAAAAGATATACTCCTTGTTATGTAATTCCAGATATTTCTTGCAGCTTTAAGTTTTTACTGTACTTACATGGATGAGAAAGAAAGAAAGAGTGATTCTACAGAAGGATTTTCAGATGCTTTATTTTTACTGCCAAACACACCGTTTTCTGAGGTGTTTGGCACTAAGGGCGCAATGTATTAAAATGATTGATTGATTGCATTTTAAAAATAGAAGTACTGTTATGATTAAGATATGGCAGAATTTTAAACAGCTTTGAAGCTGCACCCTACTGTGAATGTTACACACACAGACCAGATCATTTCATAAAGCAACCAGGTAAATGCCACTAACTTTGCTCCTCACACAGTGAATACTGCATCCCTAGGACCACAGGAACAATTCCAGAGCGTCCCTTTAATTTCCATCACATGTTTTTAGTTTGCTTTCAGCAAATTTGCAGCCTCTCTGCTTTTTTTTTTTCCAAAGTACATTATGTGTTCCTCTATGGGAGAAGCTTAATTATAGCTATTGTGAAGGTTCTTTTTTTTTTTTTTAAATATCCTATATATTTTTTATCAAATCTTGGTTATCAAAGGGGCTGCAAATAATATTTGGAATAAATGTCCATGCTGGTTTGGGCTAGGATAGAGTTAAATTTCTTCCCAGTAGCTGGCAGGGGCTGTGCTTTGGATTTGTGTTGGAACACTGCTGATAGCACAGGGATGTTTTAGTTCTTGCTGAGCAGGGCTTGCACAGAGCCAAGGCCTTTTCTACTCCTCACTCACCCCACCAGGGAAGGGCTGGGGGGCACAAAGAGTTGGGAGGGGACACGGCCAGGACGGCTGATCCCCGCTGACCACAGGGACATCCCAGACCATGTGGGGTCACGCTCAGCATATAGAGCTGGGGGAGAAGGAGGAAGGAGGGATATTGGAAGTGACGGTGTTTTTATCTTTCCAAGTCACCGTAATGGAGCCCGGCTTTCCTGGGATGGCTGAGCACCTACCTGCCCATGGGAAGTGGGGAATGAATCTCTTGTCTGGCTTTGTTTGTGTGCATGGATTTTGCTTTCCCTGTTAAGCTGCCTTTATCTCAGTCCACACATTGTCTCACTTTTACCTTTCCAGTTCTCTGTCCATCCCATGGCAGGGGAGGGAGAGAGGGAAGGAGGGAGGGGCTGTGAGGGGCTGAGCTGCTGGCCAAGGTTAAACTACCACAGCATCATTTGGTGGCCCACTACAGTGCAAGCAGGTTCTGATTGAGAGCTGGGTGAGCAACTGCAGCTACAGGGAGACACTGCCAGCAGCACATTCTTGCCAGTAGAAAAGAACAGTTAATGGCACCCACCCAAGGTCAGCTCCTCAAATTCGGGAGCTCGTTTTCTTCCAGACACTGTAAAGGCGCTTGTTTAAACGCAGTCAGTCGGCAACAATTAAGCATCTAAATAAAACATGCAGATTTGGTACTCCTTTTGAAATTCCCTCCATGCCATGCTGTTTACTTTCTATTTCTCACAGTCTTCATTATCCAACAATCAGGCTACAAAATGGTGGTCAGAGTGAGGCAGACATTTTGTAACTCTCATTAGAGCCCGAAGAACAATGGAAACCCACTGAGTGAGAAGCAGCAACCCGAGACGCCAAAGGGAGTGTGCAGCTCTACGACGAAGGAGCTTCTAAGCAAACCCTTTATGTTATTTTGCAGCACAGTTAAAACTAGAGCCACACTGAAAAGCCACCTGACAGTGTTTTACCACTGTGCAGGCAAAATAAGTCAACGGCGGCCCTTTCCGAACCCTTTCACTTGGACGAGCACAGCTCATCACCCATCTGAGCAGAGACTCTTCCATGCCCGTCTACTGTGAGCCATATGGACTCAAGACCACCCATTGACAGTGACTCAGTCACTGTAATATTAACCACATTCTTCCCTTGAACGTCCAGATACCAATGTTTTCTATTAGAGCTCCAGGGGCTTCACAGTCTTCAGCACAGCTTTAAAAGCACTTGCAACAGAATCAGCAAAGGAACACATAAAGAATGGAGCCTACACCTCCGTCTCTGCAGATGACTTCTCATTCAAAATTAACTGTCTCATGTGCAATAAGCTAGGAACAGTTAAAGCAAAACAAAGTAATACCACAGCTGATAAAAGTAAAAAGCACCAAGAATTAAAAAGCACATTCTTTTTCTTTTTTAATTGTGTGCCCACCAGCCTCCTCACAGAAGTATTAACAACTGACGGATCCTAAGAAGCAAATATGCAAATCTTTAGGAAAAACTGCAAGGCGCATGGTATTCATTAAAGATTCAGGTACCTGCCAAATTACATGCTTAGAGATTCAGATAATTTTACACTGTTTCCTGAGGAGGGGGTGGGGGAGCCACCTAAAAAACAACCTCCAAAACCTACAACTTTCTAACACAGAATAACTATGCTTTTGTCATCCTTCGATAAATAAAATAGGGCTGAGGGAATTTTGCTTACAGTTTTTTTAATGACAAAAAATACACAAAGTCACAGAGCTAATGATATATTTGAGAAAGGTGATAGGTGTAAAAAACCCAAAACCCAACCCCCCCCAAACCCTAATGAAAGAAAATAATCATTAGTAATTTTAATGAAGCTCTGACTTTGAGGGACTTATGATATAAACATGAAACCCAACAAAACAGGTAAGGAATAATGTCACAGGCATTATATGGGTACACCGAGGCTAGAGGAGATTAGGCCACAGCATTTCTGTTCCCTTGGTTCCTATGAAGACTTGTGTTCCAGTGTGATGCTGCTATTTGATATTCAGTGAACCAGGTCACAGAACACGCAACCAAATAGGAAGAAAGGGCTGGCCCTCAAAAGCCAAAGTTAGGTAACCCGTTCTGGTGTGCAGGTGGGAGGTGAACCAGCAACCCGGAAAAGCAGTCTGAAGAAGCTTATTGTGAAACTTTATCTCTTTGAAGAAAGCCTGTGTGCCTGACTCTTGAAAGAAAACTACTCTGAGGCCCCAGAGAGAGCAGGGCAAAAAGTTCTCAGAAGAGGAGAATTTAACCTACAGTTTACATAGGACTGTGAGTCATTTGCCAGTAACCCTGTATCTCTGCGCTTTTACCTGTGAGACATTTCCAAGCTACACACGGACCCTTCCCTTCCAGGAAAGTGAGACACACAGCAAGTGAAAGGGGCTTTGTCTGGGCTACCTAGGCCTGTTGTATATACAAAAGGAGAGGTGGACAATTATCCCTGCCTGGGACAGGTGCACATGGGATGCTGTTCCCACATGGTGGGTCCCACCCCAGACGGTGCCGGGGCAGGTGCCACAGGAGCCGCACCTGCGGAGCATGGCTGAGGCCCGGCAGTGTGTGACAGCACAGGGCAGCTCCGTGGACATGCTGTTCCCAGATACACCCTGAAGTCTCCAGGGACAGCCCTTCCGGAGCCATCAGATCAGCCAAAACCTGCACATGGGCCACGCTTGCCACACTCTGTTCAGAGGTTACCCCACAGCTATTAACTCACCAATTTTAAGGCACCCTTGATTACAGTTATCCCTCGGTTTTGTGACAAACCCCCAAAATCGAAAGAATTTTGAGTTTTGTTACAAATAAAAAAGCAGGCCAAGGTTCGTGAAGAAGTTCATGGGTCATCATTCTTCAGAGCTAAGCTAACTCTAATCTAAACTGGGAGAAAAAACATCTTTCAGTTAGCACAATGTATCACACTGGAAGTGTGGGAAACTTACGGTTTGACAAGATTTCCTTGCAAGCCCAGGTGAAGTTCACTGGTTTCTGTGGTATCTCACAAATGTCTCGATGTCTTTGAACTTGAAACTCAAAGTAGAAACCAGCAGCTGCAAGCTTAAACACAGCAAGACAAAGATTAAAAAAAAATGCTTGCATGAGCTCCTGGGAAGAACATATTGAGTTTCACCTGCTGACTGGAAAAAGCAGAAGCCTACACAGCCTACAGTTCCAGTTCCATTTCAACAAGAACCCCAGGGAGGCATGGCAGAGGCACAGCTGTCACACTTTTGACATACCCAGGCGAGGTACCTGTGTGCGCTCTACAGAGTCCCTGCTCACATGGCTGTTCCCACAGCTCCCCACAGCTATTCCAGCAGCTCTGCATTGCCATCCCCACAGCTCCCTTTCTAGTGCAAGCAAAATCAGCTTTCAACACTCAGGAGAGAACAAAAGGCATCTAGCCCTTAAATTTGGAGAACTGGAATTTAAAAGACAAAACTTGTAAGGAAGATAGGGAAGTAGAAGAATACATGGACACCACTGGCCTCAGTAATGTAACTTATTAGCCTTGGTTTGCTGTATGTTAGAATAGGAATAATCATATCCCATAGGGAACTTATAATAGATAATATTTTGTAAGTTTCTTTTAATAAGCACTGCAAACAGGAAAATCCATGTGCAGCACATGCAGTTTTTAAGGGAAATAGTAACAATGAATGGAGAAACAACTGGGAAACAAAAGAGTAAAGGACTGTAAGCAGCAAAGACAAAGCAGGAAAGAAAAATTGAGATGATCACAGACAGATGAGTATAAGGATGAAAAAACAACCAGCAAATATTGGGAAATATTGAGAAATCAGGAAACAGGAAGAAAAAGACTAAGGGTGTTAATTATGGCACGTTTCTTTGACATTCTTTTTCTTAAGTGTAGCAAACTTCTTGAGCAGTGAAGAATTTTGATTTTACTGTTGAATTCCTAGGGAAGAGAAAAAGTACTGAATTTTGTCAGCTCACTTTCGTTCCTTGGGGTTCCGCTTCATTGGTGAACTATTCCCTAGCCATTTGTAAATGCAGGAAATCATATATACTGATTCTAGAATAATACCTCCTGCCTCTTCAAGTCTCCAATTATTCTTTAACAGTGCAAATCCATAAGAAAAGTAGCCATTTGTATTAAACCAGATCACCTTGGGTGCACAGCACCACTCTCCCTAATGCTGCCATGTCTGACTCAAGGAAGAGCAGAAAAACACTTTTGGGAGAATCACCAAGTATCACATCTAGGTTTTTATGATACAGTTGTCTGCCTGCTTTTGACAAATAGATATCCTAATGGAGGAACTTAATAGTTGCATAGATGAGAAATTTGGTTTGATACAGCTGTGAGCATACGAGGGCTGCAGTTCTCAACTGAGAAGCTGGAGAACACTAAAGTTGTAAAAATCATCTGGATAAAATGAACTACAATAACAACAAACCTGAGTGCTTCTTTGTTAGTTCAAAGAGTACTGGATTCCCTATTATGACCTGATGTATCTCTTAACATACACTCATCCTTCCTTCATCATTTATGTAAGACTAGTTGCCATGACAACTAGAGAAATTGTTTTAATAAAGCTGTGGCCCCTATATTTTAAATACTGCTGGTTCCTGAGACAAAGAAATCCACCCCACAACTCCAAAGATACAAAATAATACAACACAAAGAGAAGCCAAAGGAGGAGAAAAGATAACCCTGCACACCAAATGAATTTTGCAGGGAAGTGGTATTTCTGGTTCACAACTCCTAGCAACTCCAACTTTACTGCCTTTTATAGCTTTACTACCCATACCTGCTACATCTCTTAAATTTCTTCTGTGTCCCCAAGCCCCTGTCTCTTAATTGGGCTCCAATAAAATAAGCATAATGATGTGCAATGTAAGTATTGCAAGGACACAGTGTTAAATTCTGAGAGCTCTGTACCTCCTGGGGCACCTGAGACCAGATGAGACCTGCTGTGAGGTAGTGCTGAGAGGATGGAGGCAGAGCCTTCCAAGGAGGGATGGCTCTGCAGGATCAGGTGAGTAACAATCCTCAAGTTCACTCTTAAGTTACAGAGAGATGGAGTTGTATTGGGTAGCAGATATAAACAGAGCCTGGTCAGATATTCTGGGGAGGAAAACATGAGCATTGTCCTTCTCTGCAGTTATCTTCCTTGCTCCTTGTCATTCTTCAGACAGGGATTTCTGTGCACTGAGGCTGGCCTGGAGGGACTTCTACCTTTACCAAAGCATTACCCGGACCACTAAGAGTTAACAGAAAACCTACAAGAGTATAATTGCACATTGCCAGGGGAGACGAAATTAAATATCACAACAGACATTCCTGTGCCAATGACATTCTGGCCAACAGGCTTCCACGGATACTACAGTGATAACAATGCAACCAAGTTTCACTTTTAACGCTAATTCAAGGGGAATTTAATGGAGTAAGTAGTTTGAAATAGCATTTTATCATAGAACTCTGGGCTGGCAACAATTACACCTGCCTGTCTGAAGTGAGAGCAGAGTTTAAACTTGAGGTTTGCCTGCTCTGCAACATGGGGCATTGCATTACCAACTCGGAGCTCCATAATCATTCTCCTGCCAAGCTTAATGAGATCTTAGCTATCTCAGAGTGTTTCAAACTAACAAACATAGGTAGCAGGAGCAGCAGCACACTGTTAGCCAGAGACTGGTCCCTCTACCTTGGACCTGATCTTTTTTTGGTCCTCATAAAGTATTTATTTCCTGAAATACTTTTAGAGCTGTCTCATTAACACCATGTTTCTGATTTTACATGGAAGTTGCTTTTAAAAGACATTTAGGAACACAAATTCTGTACAAACTACTCCATATTTTTTTTTTATTTTGAAAGGCTTCCCTCTCTGCCACACTACATATCTTTGAGTAGAAATGACAGATTACCTAGTTTAGAATCATTGTTTACAATCTGATGTTCAAAATTTTCATCTTTTATTCCTTCACAACTGTGGAAGAGTTAATCTCACATCTTAATGGGAGTTTACTCTTACAAGAAAGCATTAAACTAAGCCAACAATAATCAGCTAAAAGGCCTCCATTCCTTTGCCTTTTGTCAATTTTTTCATAGCAACAAATAGATCAAACACAAGATACTTTTAAGGCTTTTTCCCCCCTCTTTGTACATTGTAAATAGTTTGGTATATTTAATTTCAAAATGAGTTGCCCATGGATCAGGCCAACACAACGGATTAAAAGAACCTTCCTAAACCCTGTTGTATCTTAGATGGAAAAGTACGAAAAGGTATTTTTTGCTATCTCCCTCTGTTATTTACAACTTCTCCTCTTTCCCCTATACTTAAGGACTGAGCTGTCTGTGCTAATCAAAAAAGTTTCTTTTATTTTATTTTTTTCTGTTCTGGGGCTTCAAAACATGGTAACGCATCTTTTCTAAATAAAGAATGTTAGACTATATTCAGAGGAAATTACTCAAGTGCCTAAATATTTGCTACACCATACAGACACAGCTGGTATATTCAGAGATAGAAAATTCCCCCTGCAAGTTGGAAACAGAGGGAATACCTGTGTTTTTTGACAGTCTGTACAGGTACTACTCGGTATCTCTTTATGAGATAAGGGTTCAAAACATGTTTGAAGATCCAATGGAGTATTATTCTTGAATCTGTACCAGTTTTAAACCTTCCTAAGCAAAGTCAGGAGACACTTCTGCCTGGCAAGAGGTATTTGTAAGACCTGACCAACTTTTCCATGCAAGAGCATTGGCCAGACTCTGAAAATACTTCTCTGTGATACTTGCGTGTTGCCAGAGGGGAATTAATTTGCAGACTTGATTGTCTTTTCTGCTGTCCTTCTGTCCTTACTGGTTACACGTGACCAAGGGCCCCTCAATGAAATGTAGACCACAGCTGTTCACAGCTGCTTTAACTCATGGATCCCAGCCTTCTGTTACTGAACAGGTTGGGGTTGGTGCCCTGCCTCCTTCCTCCTGCAGCTGGATCAGATAAGGGACTCCTACAACTAGAAGAAGAAGTGACAGAACAAGCTTTCTGTTTGATAAATCACCAGCTCTTTGAGCGGGCCCAGGCAGCTGTGATGCCCTACCATAGAAGTAGCCCAGGATCACCACTTCCTTAGGTGTCTGGTGCTCTGCTTGGCCCTCATCCAAACGGAAAGTGTCTTCTCTAAACATTTTGCAAGAGTGGTAGAAGTAGCAACAGATTACTTACAAATGCCATTCTAAGATGTAACAAATGTCTTTGGAGAGAGAGTCAGAGTGAACATGACACAATGAACACTAACCCTCAGAGCACCAATGGTCCCCCTTTTGCTGCAGCTCCAAAGGATTGTGAATTTCAGATTTAGCATGGATGTGGGTTTGGTTACTTACTATGTGTTTGAAACTGACATGGGGTTTTTCTGTGTTTATTTTGGAGTTGGCTATTTTTAAGGCCACAGTCCCTGCTAAGGGAGGAAACTGTCTCTAAGGCATTGGGAATTAAACAGAGGAAAGAAAAACACATGGAGAAGGTAGCTGCCTTAGAGAGAACTCAAATATTTTGTTTCCTTCCTAGCTCAGTTGGTAGTAAAAACAGAACTGCACAGTAAACATTAGTTCATGTTATTTTTAAAATAAAATATAATTCCAAATTTCACAGGAATTCTTTTTTAACTCCTGTAATCCCTTCTGATAAACTGTAATACCAAGGGACATTCCCACTTAAGGATTGACTTTTACAACATCAGAGGTTAGGCTGACCTGTCCTCTGTCTGTGGTGACATGTGGTGCCACCTACGCCAAGGCAAATATTTTGTGCAGGCAGTTTTCAGACTTGGAGAGATGGATGAGGAGGTGCAAGGAAAGCAGCAAATGTTTTGAGAACCTTGGAAATGCCAGTCAAGACAGAAATCCCACACTACAGAGGGCACATATTGCACTGCAACCATAGACTTTTGTGCCAGGAACCAGAGGAAACAAGTGCCAAAGGGATGGTGCAGGAAGAGACAGGAACAAAGACAACGAAAGAATTCCACCCTAGGGAAGAGGAGAACCTACTGTTACCTGCATGAAGTCTGCCCTGTCCCTGGTCAGGAGGTCACATGACATGTTATCACAGCAGAGCTTCACTCCATGTCTGACACCAGGAATTCACTCTGGAGCCTTAGGTCTTAAATAATGCAGAGAAGGATCAAAGCCAGCAACTATACAAAAAAAAAGCTTCTTTCATAACTTAATTGCTCACTTGCAAAATACCAGCTTTATTTATTTAAGCAACTACAATCTTTTTTGATGCACTGGCAATGTAAATGCTCATTTGTGGGTGTCAGAAGAACATCAAGATAATAAAACACTAATACCTTGCACCAGGAGTTGCCCAATTTGCTGACATAGCATCCCTATAGAAATGGAGCTGCATTGTACCTTGCTGAGGCAGGGGTTTCAGCTGTTTCCAGCTCTGCCTCAGGCTCTGCATCTGCAGAAGAGAAATACATTTGAGGTGTTTTTCAGGTGTCTTTTTCTCATGCGAGTATAATGGGAAATACACCAAGATTTTGGGAATCCCTTCTCTTAATTTGCCTCTGCTCTGCTTGTCATATGTCAGCTTCTAGTGGATGTCTGCTGCTCCAGCTGTAGTGCCAAGAACCATTATTTTGAGGTGCAAAGATGTCTTCTACAGCTCGAATGAAACAGATCAAGCACATACAGGCAGGGAACAGCATGTGCACACCAGTCCAGAGGACATGCAATGTCAACGAGAATTGGAAGTTTGGCGGGAACAATATTAGGAAGGCTGATAGAAAGTGAAGGAAGACACTTCCATGCCTTAACAGGGGTACAACACTGGACCTCATCTGTTCCTAAGGAAGATGTCAGCAGTAAGTTAGAATGATTAAAGGAACATCTCTAGTCTCTGCTTATTACTTGGGCCAAACTGGAATAAAGAACACGAGGAAAGTGCAGTTCTTGAATAGGAGATTACAAGAAACTCTGGTGAAAAGATGGGTATAGGGGGGAGGTATATAAAAGAGTTCTAGGAGTGGAAAAATAAGGAAGAATTTATCCAAGTTACTCCAAGGCTTTTACTTTGCTTCAAAAAGGTTGCACTTTGTCTCATACTCAGGTATTGCAGTGAGAATATGCTTCTGTTTTAGTTGTTTCCCAAATTTAGGACATTAATAAAAATGGGACAGGAGTCTATGACAATATAAAATAATTTTCTCTTCAGAAATTTTCTTTTAGATGCACATGCAATTTACCTTTAGGCAATATCTACGTGTTCATATGCAGCCTCACCTGAGCAGGGTACATACCTGCATTCTACTTTTCAGTGACACTGAAGAGCTGCAGAGCTTTTTATTTTAATTACCTGCCCAGATTTTCTGTAGCACACATTAAAGTTAGAAAGCAAAAACAGACATTAGAACTGGTTGCTAGTGGTGGGAACAGAAACTGTATAACCTCTCCCATGTAAACACATTAGTAGGTTTTAATAAAGTCAAGCAACACTGTTAGCTGTACTTACCAGCTAGAGAGTCCTTGAGGCATAAAAGAACATGCATGTAGAATGACAGTGGCTGTACAGTTAAGAACTAATAGTATTACAGCCATATGGCTACCACATCAAAAAACAAGTTTCTAAGGGTTCAGGAAGGAGATTAAAATGCTGTAAATAATATTTGGATAGTGAATACACAAGAATTATCTTTGTGTTTTGAGACTTGTTTTACTTAAATTCTGCTGCAATCAATACATATAGAAAGCAATGCCAGACTCCTTAAGCAGATGATGCTCTCCAGTGGAGTCCAAACACAAGAATATTCCTCCTGACATGCTGAGATGATTGCAGGCTTACCAAGAAAGATGTTCTAACTGGAACAGGTGAATAATTAAGTCTGAAAGAAGGTGGAAGTTGCATAGATAGGAAGAGCACTGTGTTACACTTGGCCAAAACCAGAATGCCATGCTGAGGGACTGTGGAGTTTCCCACAAGTTTGGGCTGTGACAGGATGTTCTAACTGAGCATACCCTGAAGGGAGGTAGTGGTTTTGGTCTGCTAGACTTCTGAAGGAATAAACACTTCCCAAAATGTGAACAGCTTACTGTGTTTTTAGTAATCATTCTTAAAAGTACATTTTAAATACAAAAAGTGGGAGAAAAAAATCTGTTATCACTTTTTCAACTTCTTAGTGCACATTAGGTGACTTACCAAAATGCTTCTTTTTTTGAGTCACATTACTTCAAGTCTCCTTGCTGGCTTTGGCATCATATCTCGAAGACCCAATGGTTAACAGACTCTGTTGGCATGTTATCAGTGAATCTTAAAGAACACAATTTTGTTCAGAATTACTTTTATTCTCCTGGCAACACAAGCACCGTCAGATTTCAGGGGCTTATTACACTATGCTTTGTTGTCTGGGAACAATCCCAAATTGCCACTCAGGACTGTTCAAAGCTGTACCAGAGTTGTTGAATGCATTTAACATTACATCATTGAGCTGCAAAATCTCATTGTAGATGTAATAATGTTTGCTATATCTGTAATTACTGCAAGCATCCACGTAACAAAAGCAAAAATATGCCATCTTCCTCTGCTTAGAAAGTTGTTGAGAAGGTAGTTTTAGCTTTAAGAAACTAGCTCTTATTAAGCAGGACACATTATAATTATGGTCTTTTCTGTCACACTCAGGTCTGATATCACAAGTATCCAACACCTGAAAAACACTGCAAATTGTCAGTGGCAAAATATTTTCTAATTCAGAAGGAAAGCATACCCATGATGGAATCTGAATTGTGCTTTATTGCTTTTAAAACTCCATGAAGTACTGATTCCAAGTAGAGATATGCCTACCATGTCAGTAAGGAAGTACCAGCTTTTCAACATATTCCAGCCAGCAGCAGCTGCTGTGCTTTTCACATACTCTTTCACCTTGCCCAGGGCATTGGTCTTTAAAAAGGAGTTTTGATGGGGCTTTAGTAGCCAGGTGGTGGTCAGTCTCTTCTCCCAAACAAGAAGTGACAGAACAAGAGGAAACAGCCTCAAGCTGTGCCAGAGGAGGTTCGGGTTGGATATTCTTCACTGAAAGGATTGTGAAGCATTGGAAAAACGTGCCCAGGGCAGTAGTGGGATCACCATCTCTGGATGAACTTAAAAGCCCTGTTGATGAGGCACTTGCTTGGGGACATGCTTTATTGGTAGCCTTGGCAGGGTTTGGTTAACAGTTCCACTTGATGATCTTAGAGGTCTTTTCCAACCTAAAGGAATCTATAATTCTCTAACATCACAACAACAAAATGTAAATTCTCTTATATTCCTGCATTTCTAATGACATAAAGTGGGATTAGCAAGATACTCTGAAATAGTAGCTGGTCCTATTACCAAAACACCAGAAAAAGTATGTTCTTGCACAGCTTAAAATATATTAAAACCATTCAAAATTCACCTGGTTCTATCTTTCAAGGCAAAGGCAGCAAACCAAGAGGATGAGTTCTTAGGTATAACTCATGATGCAGCTTTCAGGTGTTGAACAGGCACAACACTTGGTATTCCTAACGCACTGCCCTGAGAATGCACAGATGAATGCAAAAATCATACAATGAGATGTGCGTGCCTCCACAGGCTTATTCTTTCTTCTACCTTCTTTCTTGAAGTGATACTTTTATATTCCTATATTTCTACAAACAATAACCAAAACAGCTACATATGACCTTTCCACCGCAATCAAATTGTTCTAAAATAAACCTGCCACATACACGTATGCACATATAAACATATATATATATAAACACTGGTCATTCAGTGTCATTTCACTCCAACCCACCCCAAGGGATCCATTAACAAGAACCTCAGTTACCCTTACCTTCAGGGATGGGTCATAAAATTTCCCTCACCAAAATTAATTTTCTTGTCATCAGTACAAATTAGGCTCCCAAGTCTTCTTACACACAATGTCAAATTGAATTGATCTAAATCTATTTTCTTCTCTTTATACATGTTTTTGCTACAATGTATATACACATATTTGTGTAAATCTGTATTCCAAAGCTCACTCTATTATTTTAAATAATAAATGCTAGGTTTAAAAGACAAGGTAAAATAAAATACAATAAATAATAACGTCTTAAATTATAAATTAAATAAAATCTATTACTTCAAACTGATCTGCTTCTATAAGGAAATTAAAGTTTTATGCCACCAGTATTGAGAATGCAATAGAAGCCTGATCCTTTGCATGTGAAATCCCTTCCTTTTCCTCAAATCTCAAAGTCAACTCCATCCTGGTTCTCTCCTTCCCAGGCCATCTATGCACTGAGGATTCCTTTCCATTTTCCTTGGCCCATTATAACTGATACACATTTAACTATGCACATACATATCCATAAAATAAATAACATGTTCTATGTTTTTATCCTCTGAAATATGAATTAAGGAATTGTTTTGCTGACAGTCTGCTCTTTTGTCTGTGCATTACTAGCAAAAGAATAACAACGTTCAATGGATTTTAATCAAGAATTAACAAGAGGAATGAAAAATATTTTAAGCAGTTCCCTTTCTTCATGTGCACAACTAAACCAGGCATGTCTTCTCGTACTCATGAAGACAGACACAGTTTTCATACATAATCACCAAGCACAGCAGCACACTAAAAACTCAGTGGGGAACAAACAGATAAAAAGCCTTTCTGGTTTTGTTTATTTATCACAATTTCCTAGCAGAAGCCAACCAGTTTGACATTGCTGAAAGGAACCTTGCCCAACAACTGCAGAAAAAAACAAAAGAAGCCTTGCGATTATTTTCTTCAATAAACTAAAAGCAAACCAAAACGGGGCTCAATATTCAAGCGACACTAGAAATGATATACTAGATTTTACTGGGGGAAAAAATGGCAAGCTAAGCATATCCCTTTGGCTCTCCCATTTTGTTAATTTTTCACTAGTGCATGTATCTACAAAAGACTTCGGCTGAATTCCAGTTCAATCTCTCCCTTGACTATCCTGGACACATTCTATTTAAACATATTTCCTTTATGTCATGTTATGTGTTTCTTCCCTGGAAGTGCAATCTGTTGTCCTAAGAGAGTAATACAGGCAACATTTAATATCTAATTGTAAAATAATAGTAGCATTTATCAACACTGAGTTCCACTGGCACTACTAATCCTCACAACATATACCCACATAAATGAGGCCACAAGCCCTTGGACTCCAAAAACCGTTTTTACCTCATGCAGCAGAAAAGGAGGAAAGACAAGAGAAATCCATTTGCATGGTGACCAGTGACTAAACCAAATCTCAGTCCTGGTTCTGACAGTTGCCTTTAGAACTTTCACTCTCCCCAAAATACAGCATTTGTGCAATCACAAGGAAGCAAGAAAAGCAAATGATCCACAAAACAAACCTGAATTTCACTTTCAATAGCAGCTCATTTTTCATTTGCAGTTTTGCACTGAGCATTCATTAACTCATTAGCAAAACAGCAGATGAGCCACAAAGTCTAAGAGGAAGTCTTGAGTTTCAATTTCCTTTGTGTAATCATTGATAAAAATATCATCATAAGCACTAACTAGACTCTGACAGATCTTCATTGAACTGCAAGGATGTAGATGAAATATGCAAACTAAATGATTACTAACTAATACATACCACTAGTGCAGGTATAACCCTAAAAATCACGAGTTCTGTCTAAAATTCACTGACTGTTTTTACAAAAAGATCACAATCTTTGCTAGTGGAATACACCATTTTCACCTGAAGTATCATTGCATTTTCCAGATTCCTTGAGTCAAGCGGCTGCTTTACCATGTGCACTCTAACAAATATTATTTCAGCACTGGAGAAGTCCTCCCATCATACTCCTGGGATAATCTGGAGCCCTACAACCCAAGGAAAAGACTTAAGAAAGCCTTCCTATAGTCGAACACATATTTGCTTCAATTATTAATACCACACTCCAGAACAGTGTGACATATAAGAACAACTGAAAACATTCTGGCTCTGTGGAAACACTCTGCCTGCATTTTACACTTTTTAATTTTATTTTGCCTTTGATTTTAATTATCAAGGCACATAGAAGTTTAAGTATTGAAGGTTCTAAGCATAAACTCATTTATCTAAGCAGAGAAAAATCAGAAAACTGAAAAGCAACTGCAAAGTATTTTCAGTAATTAAAATTAACTAACTGCCCTTAAGTAGGGAAGGGAAATTTGTATTTTGTTTTAATAAGCAGTTTTAATATAACACCTACTTAGGGTGGCATTTGAGAGCTCACATAAATATTTTAACATTCTAAATTGCATCTTTACTGAACTGTACATAATCGCATTTATTATTATCATTTCTACGAAACAGAAGCCTGGTAAACATACATTTAATCTCAGTACCTTAAAGCAAAGCAGTAACTGTACCATTGCCTGCACTCTATGTCCATCTTCACTGTGCCCAGGACTGTTTTCAACTGGAAATGTTTCCTTAAGCTATAAACGTCCACTAAGATACATAACTGGCTGCATGATTGAAATGGCTTCCAGAAGGAGGCGACAGAACCTGAACTGTCATCTCCAGCTCTGTTTCTTGGTGACACGGAGGCAGACTCCCACAAATAGCTGGGAAGTTATACTAAGAGGTTATGTGATGTGTTGCCAAAGTCTTTACTAGGATTCTGAAGAACAAAGGTCATATATTGTGTATTTAATAGATAAGGACGATACTGTACAAACCATATGGTTTTAGGAGCTTGTGTTTGTAACCTAAATGATTCTCTGAAATAATGCAATGTACCTCACATTTTGAGAAATGGCACCTACTGAAAGGTGTCCTCTTTAACTAATATATGGTCTTGATTCATAAAATTTGCTCAGCTGGGGCAGAGCTTACCTTGCTCTATGGTTTTAAAGAAATTTACAGGAGACTTTCTTCTCTTTGTGTAGCAGCTGCATGCGGTGTTGTAAGTATAACCCCACAGCATCCATCCTTCTCAGCCACAACACACCTCACTTTACCATTAAGGGCTTGGTTCAGATTTGATTCTCACCTCAGTCCTGCCAGTCTCCTGGTCACGTCACTCCTGCCTTTCCTGTCTTCTCCTGGGACCAGGTAATAGAGTGCTAATGTATGCCAGACAGCTGTTGTGTGGCTTAATTACCTCCCCAAAAGGAAACAGAATTACTGCAAATTCTCATCCAAGGACATGAAATGTAAGCCATGTCTGTCCTTAACATCAGCAAATCAATCAGTATTTTGAGTACATACAAATACAGGCTGTTCCCTAACAAATAAACACTTTTTTTCCTCTTTTCAGTTGAAGAGAGGACTAAAGCAGCCTCCAGTCCTGTAGTGAACCCTCCCTTCCCTCCCACTCATTAGTTAGTAACATGCTAGAAAACGAAAGCATATTGTGCCTCTCTCCAGACACTGTTTTTATTTGAACATTTCTGATTTTCAAACTTGACAGAGCCTTTAATAAGGCATAATAGGCAACCTGAATGTCAGTCCCAAGAGTCAGAAGAACACTCCATTTTAACCTGTCTGAAATGCAGCAAACAGCTTCAACAACGAAAATGAGCAGATGGAATTACTCCAGTGTTCTGTTCTGAGACACTTCTACTATATCAGTCCAAACCTTGGGTACACATTCAACATATATGCTCTCTAGAAGATGATTTTAGAAGTTCATATTGAGGCCTTTCGCTTAGGCTGTATTTATTTTGATTATAAAGTTTTCTGCCAATTCAATTCAAAAATGAACAGATTTCCTCCTCAATCTGAAAAATACAGCTAATGGAGATGTTTCTAAGGCAGCAAAGCTGGTCATTACCACTCCCACCCGTCCTACAGTGCTGAGGTTTATGGTGTCCTTTGATCATGGGCTTTTTCTCAATCCTCACAGTTTTCTTCCAATTTCTGCTCAATAGAAATATCCATGGGAAAAATAATTCCCCAGCTACTTTTGATGGGTTACAGCTTCCAATGTACTGTCCAAGGCATTTTCTTACTATACTTGCTCTCCCATTACCTTCATTTCTCTCCACCCTCACAATGGCCTTTCATTCCTTCTGATTCCGTCTCCTTTACCATCTGCCTATCAAGAAAACTTATGAAAACTCGGAAACTTTTTTTGTTTAGACACTGAGTTAAACACCAGCATCCAGGTTTATTTCTTACACTGAAACAGATTTTCAAACCAGCTTCTTCTCTGTTCCAGTGCCAGTGATACCACCATGGTAGATCTTCAAGAGAGCACAGCATGAACTACTTCCTGCTCCAATTCTTACCCTTACATATTTGAAATAGTTCAGGGCCAATACAGCTGAGCATTTTTCAAAGTCCAGCCTTCTGTACTACAGCTTACTCAATTTTTGACATGGTGACCCTAATCTTTCAGTGCCCCAATATATCATACATAAAAAAAATATATTTATCTCCTCCCAAGTTTTATCTTTCCATAAGGAATTTAGGATATACATGGATCAAATATCATACTATACACAGCTTATCTTGAATTTTAATCTAGAACTCTACCATAAGGCTCATTTAGGAATACCACTGTTATGTAATGCAATGTTAGCATTATATTTATTATAATATTTTGCCAAAAATAAGATTTGTCATTTAAGACAGCTCAGTTTCAGTGGACTAAAGTGTGCAAAGTCTGTTTGCATTAAGAAACCTTCTCAAACTGAAATCCAGCAAGGAAAAACTCCCACAAGCAGCAAGACTCTACAGTGATTTAGATAAAATCAGTCTCTCAATATCATGGTCTTTTATGTTTGTTTGGCTGGTTATTTGGTTAAACAGGAATAAGCTTATTGGTCTACAAAACTTGGTAAGTAAATGGTTATTTTAATACTTTTCTTTTTTCATTGTTTTCCATTTGAAGATCTTACTGCGGTTTGTTGGGTTTTTTTTCCACAGAAGATGTTACAAAGGGGCAACTACGTCTGAGGACAAAGAGCAGCTCAGGCCATTGTAAGTTACTCATTTCCAGCTCTGTGCTGTTCCTTTTCTGCAGGACAGATAAACCTGCTCACTCCTTCCATCCCAGGACCTGTGGATCCCATGACAGGCAGAGGTGACATGGCATCTCTAGTGCATGATCCTTGTCCTACTCTTATGCCCAAAGGAGTTTAAGAACAACCTCAGCTTAAGCACATGTGGCAACGTCCCAGCTCCTTAGCCAGGGGTGAGTTTATAGAATACTGTCTTTACCAGGAAAGAAAAGGCACCATCAAAGTCTTGGAAGGTGGAAAATTTGACGATTTAACTCTTAAAGTCTTTTCAATCTCCTTTGTCTATTTAAGCAGCACTTAAGCATTTATTAGCCTGTTCTGAGGAGATAAATATGGTGTCTCAATATTTAACAGACTATTTATGGTCTTTCTTTCTTCTTTAAATGTCAGGGTTCTTCATGCATCTTTACTCTCTCTTCCCACTTCTGCCTACCGTTCATCTCTCTTATCACTGGAAAGCTGAGAACTCCCAGCACACAATGATCTCAATAACGCCCAGTTAGAATCAGTGCTCATCACAAAATGAATGATATCCAACACCGAACAGCAAAATCAAAAGCGTATGGTGTTTATCAACCAAATAAAAAACCTCCACTGTAAGCGTTCTAGCAGCATTATATTTTAGAAATAGAGTTACTTACAGAGTAACACCCAGACTCAGTACCCCAGCACATATTCAATCTGAAATGCACAGTGGAGTTAAATGCATGCTTAAATGCTTCATGAACTGGAACCCATCAAGAGTTTTTCTGCAGTTACCAAATATGCCCACACTTATAACTGATAAGACTGTTAAGACTTAATTTCTCTTAAAGCACAGACCTTTTAGGTTAGTAGTTGTTTCGTTTACAAGGCATTGGCCTAGTCCTGCATTACTTAACTCTGTTCTATCTGCCACTCTAACATCAAAAAATGAGCTGTATCTGAAACATACCACCTCAATAATCCTTTTCTAGCTTAGCTGTCAGATTCCATAAAGCATCATTCCATCTTCGAGTAGAAGGAGGCAGTTTCCAAACAAACAAGAGGGAAGTGGCAGAGGCTCCTTGTGAGGGGCCAGGCAGGTGCTCAGGACAGAGAACCCTGAGCTAAGGCATTTCAGCACCTTTTAATTTTACTGTTTTAAGGAAAAAAATGACCTTTTTTTTTTCTTTTTTTTCAGCTCCACCCAAAACTGAATAGCTCCAGATTCAGTTAAAAATAGAGGTTTTGTGAACTTTCAGTGTATGAGAAGTAGAAAAACTGGTTTTATTGCAAGCCAATAAACTGAATAAGAGTTACTAACCTAAAGTTTATTTTTGTTGCTGATTGTTACTAACCTATAGGTGTTTCACAGAAGTTGTAAGGCATCCAGTCCAGTTTTGGAATGTATGCCAGGGATTAAGCATTCAGGAAAAGGGCAGTTACATATTAATAAAAAATATAGCTGATGTAACTTCAGGCAATAAACTGAATAAGAGTTACTAACCTAAAGTTTATTTTTGTTGCTGATTGTTACTAACCTATAGGTGTTTCACAGAAGTTGTAAGGCATCCAGTCCAGTTTTGGAATGTATGCCAGGGATTAAGCATTCAGGAAAAGGGCAGTTACATATTAATAATAAATATAGCTGATGTAACTTCAGGCCACGTGGTGACCATGTGGCCAGATGGAGGCTGACATGTTGCCTGAAACTCTGCCCCTGGCATGAGGGGGGGCACAGAAGAGCCAATCCGAGAAGAAGAAATGCCCCCCCCCGCCCCCGCTGAGAAATGGGATTGGACCTTAAGGAAGTTTAAAAGCGGGGTTTTTGAATCGGAAGGTGTGCTCCTGGGGATCCTGTGTGACCTGGACACCCAACACATGTTGTAACCAAATTTTTCTTTTTGTTATATTCCTTTTGTTTCACAGACTTTTGGTTTTTTTCTAAATTTAATAAAAGCAATTTTTCTAACAAATGCATTTCACTTTTATATTCAAAACTCAATTTCAAACAAAAAGTTAATGACATCCAACCAAACCAAAACTGCTCTGTTGCTCATCTCAAATTCTTCCAATCAGTTACCAAGTTGAATAACTTTTAATTCAATCTGACCACCCACACAGATGACCCCCTAATATTCTTAGCAAAGTCACAGAGCAAAAATGATTGAATCTGTCAGAAACACTCACAAGCTTCTTCCCAATTCCTATCTATCCCTGCCAGAATCAGATGTATGAAGAAACTCCACCAGGAAAGTTTTTTCCCTGAGCTGCCAGCTGATTCTGTAGATTCAGCTAACCAAGAGACTCCTGTGCATTTCTCCAAGCAGATCCTCCTAATATCTCTGTACAGGACACAAGAACAAAATTGGAGAAGGAGCAGTGGCTACAACTACAGTAATACAAAAACTTCACAGACCTGGACGTGCCATTTCATGCTTTGTAAGCAGCTAAGGGCTTATTTTCATCATTTCGGTAGAAATTTTGAGATACTGAATCTTGAAATGGATTATAATTCTGCCAACTGAAATTTCATCCAAATAGACTTGGCAATCAATTCCACCACTTATAATCCATAAGCAATGCCTTGGCTGCAGTGTAGCATAAAGGATGCAGTTACATGGAAACATGCTTTCAGTTTCAGGGATAAAAGGCAAATTTTAGCACTTTAAGAAAATTACTACATTGTTTATATTGAAGGTGAAAATTCTGCCTCCTGTCTTTATTCTAAGCAATGCAGCAATTTCTTTGAACTGCTGAAAACTGCCTTGCATTATCAAAATTGAAAGCATGCTGCTGTGATTTTAGCTAGGTGGGATTGCCATCATGGAGCAAGGTCTCCATGTACTGTTGGAGGTTCAGGGTCATTTTAACTGCTGTTTCTTTGTTTTTTGAAGTGCAGGGGAGAAAAATCAGATCTTTCTGAGGGTTTAACCCACCTTATATAATTTTTAACACTGATTTTCCTGTGGCTTAAATCAATCCTCCCACTATCCACAAGAGGCTACTGAGATCTGTCCTGTGAACCCCCTCCTTTCCCCCTAGGACAGCTCGGCATGATGATCTCATTCTCCACTCGTATCTTCTCATTTCATCTGTAGTCTGATAACTCATAAATCTATCCCTTCTTTCATGGCTTGTCTCATTTCATCTCATCCCATCTCATGTCTTTTCTTGAGTGTTTTGTTGGCAGTTATGAGTCATCATAATTCAGACTTAATTCACATCTGAAACCCTTTTCTCTCCCCAACTGCATGGTAGCAATATATGCTACTTAGGTCCCATGAATGCCCTGCCTCCAGGAAAAGAGAAAAAAAAAAAAGGAAAACAAAAACACAATTCATATTTTTGAACATTATTAAGGAAACCAAGCTTACAGACCACAAGTTTAGGAACTTCCAAAATGGAGGCTGTCATTTTTTAAAAATTTCTTCTCAATGTCTTCATTGCATTTAGATTTTACACTCAAACAGCCACCAGTGTTCATTTTGCATCAGGAACTGCTCATGCCTGGGCTTTGTAATAGGTGCAAGGCTGTAGTTTTGAAACAAAGGCATCCAAACTTCACCATCTAGTTGACCAGACATCCTGGTCACCACTCAGTGCACAATTCAAATCAAGGAACCGACAGTCCCGCACTTTCTGGAACCATTGCCTTGGTTACCAAACCCAGCAAGCATCACATTCTCTAGTAGTTCTTTGATATTAATTCTTCCTATGCTCAATGCAGAGTGTTTTGGAATGAGATGAACCAGGGTTCTGAGAATTTTGCAAATTTTTCAAATTAGGAAAAGTTCCTTTTAAAGTGCTATTGTCTTCTAAAATACTGACTGTGATAATATGCTGATTTCAAGTCCCAAAATTAAACAAAATCTGTGAAATTGAAGTAGTCTTTCTGTGAAAACCAAACCGAATTAAAATCTGCATCTCAAATGCAGCAACACTTGTAAGCAGCTTTGTTATACTACACTCGTAATTTATTTAGAAAATAGGGTATCAGAGTAGTGTTAGAAACATCAAAAGTTTGCAACAACCATTAAGTGCACATTTTTCTCCAATGAAGGAAAGAAAAAAAATCTTCCTTTCTAAAATAGCTTGTTACTCATAGTTACTCAAACCATATATAGACTGAAATTTCTAAGAGGAAAATCTGACTTTTAGAGTTTTCTTATTTTAAGGAATGATCACAACCTGAAATTCAAAGTTAAGTCTATCTTCCCCATAACAGTGAGTTTTTAAAACATTAAATAAGGTTAGTAACTTGTATCTCAAATACTTGATTGTTTAGTTTGACCACCACCTTTGGGTACAGGATTAGTCCATAACTGCAGGTTATAGAATGTGCTCAGGCATTATTCCACCTATCTATTGCCAATAAAATTCATGTAAGGCTCTTTTCTCCTCTCCTTGAGTGTTAACTCTTCTGAAGAAACTGCATAACTGAGCAGGAAACCACTAATTAATCTGGGGTGTGCTTATTTTCAAAAGGCTTGAAAGTGTAAATCTTTACATACAATTAATCTTCTTAAAGGAAAACAGTACCACTCTTCAAAGTTGAACAGAAACCTTTCCTAAATCTACATTAGATGATTCTGGCAGTAGTAGACTGTCCTTACAAAGAATACTGCAGCTCCAAAGTGAGACTGAGGATGTTTCTGAAGGCAAATAATCTGACTCATGATTCAAAACACTTGGGAGAAAACAAGTTTTCACCACTGACTACTTTTTGGGATGCTCCTGTGAGCAACTGCTTGCACTGGCTGTCCAATGTTGAAAAACAACAAACCAAAAAAATTAAAAAAAAAAAAAGCCAGAGAAGTCAAAGCACTGAAACGAAAAGTACTAATATTGCTACACCATAATTTGCTGGTCCCATGTGTTACATCTGCATTAGGAGCAGTAAAACCTGGTGCTCTGGGATTTAATACCAATTTGGCATATGACTTATCTGAGATTCACTCAGATGAACCAAACTGCATGAAGTCACAGGAGCAGTTTGGTAGCAGAATCTGAAAGAGTACATCAACACTGTCTATGAACACACTGCCAAAACCACGAGGATGCACACATAATAAAATACCAACTTGAATAAATATCTGGAAGCTGATACACTGTGTAGTCCAGGAATCAAAATAAAATTCAGAGTGACTTTGCTGTTTACTCATATTTGCTTTTCAGCCAGTCACATATGGTATAACATTTAAGGAGAGTGATTTTGATGTTAGTGACATAACCATTAAATATATACCCTTATACATTAAATATATGTGTATACCCTTAAATATATACCCTTAGGCGGTACGTCTGCTTTTGTGGGTTTGTTTAAAATACTTACATATGAACAACAGTTTGCAATGTTAATTGCAACAGCTTAATCACTGTAATGGGATAACATAAGATTGCAATGACTCTACCAGTAAAATGTTTTCTCTGCCCCTGTACCGAGGCACTCCACAAGCACAACACTTACCTTTATGCCTGTCAGCAGCCCATTCGCTTCCCCAGTGAATCAGCTGCAAAGGGACTGAGCTGTATACAGCCAAGCTCTGCACTTGTATCATCATCCAGACATGTATGTCATTACTTATTGCTATTAAGTTGTCACTTTGCCCATCCATAGCATGTCTGTCATCACCAGCTCACAAGGAGTGTGGAAAGAGAATCATCCAAGTGTTGTCCCTCCTCCAGAGCCACAGAGCACAGACTCAGCAGGCCTTGCTACATTTTCCTGTATGTACCCATAAAACACAAATCTATTTTCCTATAATCTAGATTGTTCTTGCTGTCCAAATAGAAAGTCTCATTTTGGCACTGGGAAGAATTGTAAACAACTTGTTTTCTCTGAGCTGTATGAAGGACATATACACAACTTACAGCTCACTAAAAGCCACAAGGCCTGGCAAGTGGTACACAAGACCTCCTGGCACCTCTCGGAACCAAAATGCCCTTGCTGTGGGCCTAATCCAGGACCTAATTCCTGAGGTCACTGGGAGTTTTGTAGTATATCTCAGTCCATCAGCAGAGGAGAGATCGTTCCCTTTGCTCCAGTGCATGTCAGAGAAGAAACCTCTTTCCAGACCACTTACTTCTCAGATGGCCATCAGGGCTCTGGAGAGTAGCAAATGGAATGGAATATTCAGCAGAATCAACATACGTTGAACTTGAAGCTGCAACTCTGACATGCTGCAACTTTTCAAACCTGGCCCCCTCTTGAAGTTGCAGAGGGCATTCTGACTAAACTTCAATCTTTCACATGACTTTTCATTTATTTACATCATTTTCTCACCACTTTGTGAGTTAAGGATATTTTCCTTGCACTTCAGGAACTCCAGGGCACACCACGTGTGCTCACCAATTACTGGTGTAGGATATGGAACTGCAAATACCTGAACACCTTGCAGATTAGTCTCCAGTGGTTCCTCCTTGTGTGTTTTGAGTGCATTTTGCCAGATTCCTGCTTTGACTTTTTAGGGCCAGCCGGAGACACATCTGCAGAAGAAAAAGCTGAGTGTTAATTTAGACAGAAAATGCAGAATAAAATGAGGAAAAGACAAAACATCATAAAATCAACATTTACATACTATTACCCCCTACAGTGTGTTTTAATGACAAATGTGGCACACCATGCAGAGCAGATGAACAAGCAACAGCAACCAAACCATGCCATTTCATAGGAAAGGATGGAAAAATATTTGCATGGTTCCTTTAAGCAGTGTTTTTGAACTTTCTGAACTGAGTCGCCCTCAAGACTATTTGGCAGTGCTTGAAGCATTGCTGGATTTAGTGCCTTCTTTGCCAACCCCTCTCCTCCTCCCCTTCTTCAGCCAAACCAGAAGAGCATCATAGCTTGAGTACACCTTCACTAGCATATACCGACACCTCACAAGCTTGACCGACCCACCAGAGCATGCACCTTATAGGAGAGCTACACTCCAAACCCAATGAAGAATCTGTCCCTCTCTTGGCTACTCAGGAACCAGGAAAAAACCATTTGTAGTTCACCAAGGCTAAATCACCTGCCACATAAACTGGCATGTTTTCATTGAGTAGAGTGATGCTGTGCCAGTGCATAGAAGCAGAAAATTTTGGAAAACATCTGTGAAATATCTTTAAATTCAACAGAATAAACACCAGAGAATTATTTTCTCTACAGGCCAGTAAGAAAATGTGTGTTCTATCTTTCTGGAAGAATCAGTTCACATTAACATGAAGAAAAACCAACATAAGCACACAAATATTCCAACTTCACATAGATCTGGATGAGAACACAAATGTTACAGAATGTCCCATGTGTACCTCAATTCTTCTTTGGTATTGATCCTTCACACCCTGAATGAGGAAATCCGGTTCCAGTAGCAGGAGACCAACACACTCGTCCCCAGTTTCAAGTGGATCCAGTTTCAAATCCTTCTGGTTGGTAACTTTTGCCTTTCTGTGAACATCAGGCTCTATGCATTCAATTCAAGCAGGTTCTAAAATGTATCTACTGTGCATGTAAAATACTTTCCATAAAGGTATTCTTTAATTAAGTAGTGCTGAGCTTGGGTCTCTTATGAATATTGATGCAAACCTGGCATTTTCAAAACTCAAGGAAATGTGATTTTAGAAGATGTAATCTTCCGTAACAGCAGTTTCTGAAGATTTTAGGTCCCTCTGAAGATTGCTGAAGCTGATCACCCAAAATCACTAATTATTTTCCCATCTTAAGGAAAATGATATTGTGACAAATAATGGAGTAGGCACTATTTGGAAGATATAGGATGATTTACACATCAGTAACATCCCATGGAGTTCAAAACCACATGCTTTCCTGGTAGCCAAATTCTGCCAGTAGCAGCAAGTATATAAACTCCCTAAAGTAAACTGTGAGGCTAGAGTGGAAAATTATAAAGTAAACTCTGTGCACTAAGTAACTGCAGGGAGTCTAAAGCTGAGGATTTAATAATTAGTCTTATCTCTATCAAGATGCAGTGAGAATAAGCTGAGAAGTACAAGAATGCCTGACAAAGCCCCAGAGCTCTTCACAGCTGCAGAGACACCTCATTGTTCTGGAGAATTTTAAGGCCGGTCTCACATGGAGAGAACATGAGACATTTCTTTTTCCTGCCATGCTGCTGATGTGAGTGTCTGGCAGGTACATTTCTACACACACTTCCCTCCACAGAAGCCGTAGTGATGCCACAGGTTCACTGACGGGTTCCTTTTTTCAGGGCTGCACAAGCACAGGGAGCAGCAGATGCACAGAGAACAGGGCCAGCCAAATTCCTACTGCCTTGTGGCAGGGAAACCCAAGGGAAAACTCATTTTAGAGAGAGAGATGTCTTCCTTGGAGTTCTTCCATTTCAAACTCTGCTTTGCACAAGACTCACTTAGTATACTTTAGTTCACTGACACAAATATTTCCACTTTCAGATTTATTGGTGATTATTCACACATTCAAACAGTAGCTGGACACTTCACCTTTCAAACTGAAGGCAACACCCTGGTCAAGGTGGTCCCTCCTTCCCTGTGCTCTCATAAACATCCCAACAGAACAGGAGCAGATGAGGGCCTGAGTAACAGGTTTACAAGACTCCTCCTCCAGAATCAAAGCAGTTTCTCTCTGAATGGTGCAAATGATACGGCATGAAATTAATTCATTTTACATTTGCTTGGTACTAAGGACTCACAGCTTTCTCCTGCTCTGACAGAAACTGCATCACAGGTGTTTCATAAATTCCCGCTGAAAGTAAGTGGAATCTTGCCACTGACTTCAAGGAGAGCTGGGACAGCTTTTGTGTTACTTTACAGTGTGACAAAAAATATCTTTTTCTTTGGGCAGCGTAAAGTACTGCACTTGGCATATAAAAAATTTTTCAACTAGTAAAAAGGACACCAAACCTCTTTTTAATGCTGCAGCTCTTTCAATGCCTGTGGCCTTCCAGGTGGCTGCACTACTTACAACAGAGCAGTGGCAGAAGAGAAACTGGAAAAAATGCCGTAACTGAAATATGAGCAAATGACCTAATCTGCAACATGGAGCTGTAGCAAGCACACCTTTACTCAGTGTTACAAAGTGTGAGCACTTTGCAATTTCATATATTTAAAACATATTGCCCATAGTTTGATCAAGTGAGTGGTTATGCCACATGGGGTTTTTTGTTTGTTTCTTTGTTGTTTTTTGGGGGTTTTTTTGTTGTTTGTTTTTTTTTTTTTTTTTTAGTTTCCTAATGTTCTTACAAGGTCCAGAGCCTTCTTTCAGCAGTTTTTGATAGACAAAATAGAAACAGTATCAGAGGGGAAGTAAATGGGAAGTTTGGGTTACCCTACCCCCTCCCTTCTCAAACAGAAAACAAATTTATTGTTCTTACTTCATGATTAAGTTTTATTACCTGGGATATTACTGAGGCTTTCAAGTCTGACTTAAGTCACCCCAACATCAACTGACAAAGCAAAATCTGATCTTGCTTTACATAGTCTGCAAAAAAGTGTTACTGGCAGGCTGAAGCACACAGACAGAAGCAAATACCTTTAATCTCTATCATGATTTGCACAAACACACCATTTGCAGCCTGTGTGTCCACCTGGCAATCCTGAAAATCCAACAGCTGCATGGTACCGCTGCTGCTTGTACCAGACTGAGGATAAGATCCACAAGGAATCCCATTTAAATAGAAATTCTGGCCCATACAATGACTATGCTACTCCACAGATCTGTTCTCTGCCAAATGCAACTCGTCCAAGTCTGCCATCCTGTGTCCCATCTGCCTTTCCAGTAACCCCGTATCAGCAACCTCATGCAGGTAAATCCCCAAGGAGCTTGTTCCAGGAAGGGCCTCTAATGCTACATATGGAGAGGGCAGATGGGACTTGCAGCAAGCCACAGCTTGATCATCCTGAGAAAACACCACTCCTTAGCCAGCCCCTTTCCTCTAACACACGTACAAGGGGTCCCAGTCCCTAAAGCAGAGGAATAGCTCGGCCTCACGAGGGATTTCCAATGGCTGAAACAAAACAAGTCTTTAAAGGCTGTGCAAAAATCGAATGCTACATGAATGACATCCAAGAGTCACAGGCACAGCCTTTGCTAGTGCTGAATGCACTGATGATGATGATTCGAAAAAGCCAAAACTAACATTTAGAATCTGACTGAAGGGGTTCAGACCTGACTGGAGCGTTTAAGTCAGGAGATGTTCCTTACACTAACCCAGTCTAGTTCAATGAGACCGTCAAATCTGCACTGATATTTTTATTTCCACAGTGGAACTGCACTACCAAACACACTGACTTGAGCTGGCCACAAAGAAAACACGCTGGCAAAAATGATCCAAGAACAATTTCAGCAATGTAAAATGCCTATGCTGCTCTGGCATGTTCCATCAAGAAACAGTTCACAAGATTCTGCCTTGGAGGTTGCACTTATTACTCACACATACAGAAACCAGCACTTAGGATGAACCATCCGTATTTTAAATATAGGGGACTGAGGCATGGAAAAAGAATAACATCCATCCTCTCCTATGAAACAGAGCAAAAGACTATCCAAAGCAAATAATTTGTGAACTATTAGACATTGAATTTTTATTTTCAGTCAAGCATTTCTCTCCTAATCCTTTTAGGACTGGAATATCATTAGTCTAATTGAAGACTATGTGCCTTTATTTCTTCCTTCCCCCTCAGAGCAAGGCCACACCAATCAGCAGGTGCTTATCCTGCAAATCAGTCTCTTGGAGAGGCTAGATGCACCAAGCTCCAGCAATCACCTACACTGCTCACGAGGATTAACATAACACAGGTCTAATTAGAAACTAAACACTGTGTTATCTTCAGTGATTTGGAGATGGAGTAAGCTGATGCATGTTTTAGGAACCTTTCTTGCTGCACAGTAGTTCATTATAACACCCACCTTACAGCTCATTAGCAAATCAAAATATTATACTGTATAAATAATGCTTTGCTATTTTCCGTTTTACAGAAGCCCCAGGTCTCAGAAGCCTCCATTACCAAGCACACGTGACTTAGTTATATTGGAACATAGTAGGAAATGGAAAGCAGCCCTGAGTGTCCAAAACCAGCAAAATAGAAGCCAGTGAGTGTATTGTATACTTTGGTCTGCTCTCTAAAGTAGTCCCAGCCAACCTCAAGACATTTACACTGAAATACATTTTGGCAGAACAGAAAGAAATTCTATCCTGCATGATGCTGAACATGGACCATCAGTCCTTCTGCACTGGACTGGTTCCTTTCTCTTACTCTTTTCTGCAGAAAATAATGTAGCCCACCATAAATCCAGTACTGCGACTCCCAACCAGAAACCCAGACATGGGCAGAGGGAAACCTGGCAAAGACCTGCAGTGAGAGATGTAAACGTTTAACAGCAAAAGGAGGATGTGAAGGGATACACAGCTGTTTCTCTGCACGGCTTCTCAAGGGGGAATAGGGGAGTGCAAACGTAGCTCACGTTCTCACTTCCAGTTGAGATAAACATTTACAAGCCACTCTTTTCAAACAGGAAGGCATAACATTAGCACATGACCTCACATTTCCCTGAGCCCCCACAGCCTCACTGTCCTGCAGTCAAGCATCCAGGAGAGATGCACACTGTGCCACTGCTCTGTTATTACAGATGTGCTGGATTTTAGAGTCAATGAGAAAGGTGCAATTTTATGGCTGTGTGGAAAAGTCTTTAAAATGCTGGTGGGTGGATATCTAATGATGCCAGACTGGTGCTGCAAGACACCATAGGAAGATAAAGCACTGGAGAAACTGTCTACATGCCAATGAATGAGGATTTAGGCAAAACATTCTAAACCACACATGCAGATTTGGTGTTAGTACTCTACCATTAGAGATGCCTAGCCTGCTTTTCTTCTTCTAAAAGGGTGCAATTCTGATCCTTTATCATTAGATTTCTAGCTGGAAGCTGATAGAACTTGAAAGACAGCAACAAAAGACATTGGAAGATTAACCTGAATAGGAAATATGCAAATTTTGAAAAGCCATGATCCAGTTGTAGCTTGAAAGGTGGAACATTTCTTGCTTGTTTGTATCACATTCCCCAAGTTTCCCCTATAGATATATATGTTCAGACAATTTTTTACTGTGGGGAAACTATCAGATATCACTTTGTATTATTTGGCAAATATATATATATATAGCAATTTATTATAAAAATTGAACTAGGTCAAAGGCTGAAAGGTGGCATGTTTGGACTTTTGTCTCCCAACCTGAGACACCTTATAGGTGGATCTGCACCAAGCTGACAGCCTTAAAACTTTTGGAAGGTCTTGGGTTTGGTTCTCCAACATTGTCATTTCCAAAATTACTAGTAATTTTAATACCTTGGCTCACAATCTTTAAAAAAAGTAGATCATAATATTCTTACAATCCACAATAGAAACCTGTAATTCTGCAGGGAAAATAAATATACACATATATTAAGGGTAAAATTCTTCCCTGTTGTGTAACTGGCTTCTCATAACTAAACACCTTAAGTGGACCCTCTGACTTAGCTTATCATTGCTTTCCATCAGGAGAAGACTGAGGAACCCTTCAAGAGCCTAGTTCAGGCTTAGAAAACAATCAGTTCCAACACAACCTGCAGAGAACCAAAGCTCTGGAATGTGCAATTCTGAAAGCTTAAGAACATTTTTTTTTTTAAGGAAGCACCAAACACAACCATGACTTGGAAATAAAAACTAACTGTACCAAACCAGAAAAGGGTCTTTTACATTATTTAATAACCTGGCAAAATGTTAATGCTGCATCATATTTTTTTAAACTGCAAATACTCTGTGTTGAAAAGCAAGTAAACTATTTCTGATGAGACAGATACACCGTGCTTTGTGACACCCTGTGATTTTCAGACAGGTCACTCACATAACTGTGATTTTTATTAAGAAGCTTTCTTCCATTCTGGAGTACTTTTACCATCATTTGGTTTCCCTCAATAATAATATGTGCAAAACAAGTATTTCTTGTGACTCTAGGAACTGGTTTGGAAACTGGGATTGCAATCCATATCCATTACACACTGGACTGAAATCTCAGAGCCAAAAGCATACATTAACCTGGAAACCAGAACTAGTGTTATTCTCCCATCAGATCAAAAGCAAATAATGAGGAACACGTTTTAGAATACCAGGTTGGTACCTCATTGAAAGCTGGGGTACAGATTCTTAACTTCAAATAAAAAGTGTTACGCAATTTTAAGTAGGCACAGGAATTACATGGAAGCTTCTGTTGATTTTCAGTTGACTTCCAACTGAGAACATGCAAGAAGTGAAATGATCAGGCAGGCCATATCCTACCTATGAACTATTGAAGAGAGTATTTTTTCCCATAGTTCAATTAAGGGGAAAAAATGAAGACAAAAATCCAAATTTAAAGCAACACTCAACTGCTGTGAATCTATTTGTAAGCATTAGGACAGAAAATATATTAGCATTAATTTCTGAATAAAATTTAGGAAAAAGTAAGGTGAAAAGAAAAGATAAAGGGAAATACATAAGTCACAAAATTTGACTTACTCTAATTAAAGAATGGCACTGGCTGACACTGCCAAGCTCTGTAGTGGCAGAAGCATGTCTGATTTTGCTGTAAAATTCTAGTTTTATTTTTGCTTCATGAAATTTATTTCCTTGATAGAAAGGTTTGTGTCTTTTTTTCATAAGACATTCATCTTTTATTTATATGCAGATGAAAATTATCCAACTTGAGATGGATTAGTCTCATGAATATAGAGTCCAGAGACATTTTAAAAAGGAGGTGTCTGTTTTGTGCAGGAAACCAGTACAGTCCATTTGCAGTTTAACAAACCATTAGGATCTTGGTGCAAAGTGTATAAAGTTGGATGTTCTTTTAGTTTGAGGCTAGATTTTAGGTTATAAACATTATGAGCTGGTTTTTTTCTGGTAATTCATTGCTATAGATCCAGGCTAGTCTGGTCAGGTAAAATGCAGCACAGGGCAAGATGGAGAAATGAGAATTTCAGTTAAGCCTCAAAACTCATTAATACAGGCAAAATGTTAAAAAAAAATACTCACACATACATAATATGCACATACATGGTTTAGATTGTTCTGTATTTCTGATAACAACTGTGGTTATTGCACAGAGAACAGTAATTCGTCCAAAACAAACTATAAATAATTAAGGCCAGGATTTTGAGATCGGATCTGTGTGGGTGGATTTTTGCACCCCCGTGGATTCAATGGCAGGATCAAAGGTTAGGAAAGCCAGAAATACCCTCAGAATGTGAATATTGCTGAAGTCCAGCACCTGGCATTTCCAGTGTGGGGAAGGGTCTGCTTTCACTGCCACCCTCGCACCTGAGGGCCTGGCAAGCAGACCCTCTGAGAGCAGCAAACCACTACATTCCTGTGCCACCCTGCCCACAGCAGCCAATTCCTACTGCATCCCTCTCTCCGAGTTAGCAGTTAGAGACAAGGAAGCACTGAGCTGGCACTTGGAGTTTTACTTCTCACTATTTAATAAAATCAGTTTAACCTAAACCCCTCCTCCCAAGCCATAGAGCAAGCTTATATTATAAGCTTTATAAATTTTTTGGACTTCCTAGAAACCAGTGTTTCTTTTTATATCAGCTATTGGGAAAGTCATCAGAGAAAAATTACACTCCTTGGTAGTGGTGCTGCTATGGGGCAGGGGCAGATCTGCTGGCTCCTGCTGAGGAAGTTGTGGACAGCTGATAATGACAACAGGACATGAGCTGCCCACCGATTCTGGCCAGGATTACAGGGAACACTGCCAGGGTCACCCCTCTGGACAGGCCACCAAATGCCAGGGGAGGAGAGAGCACAACTCTCTGCCGCTGCCCTGGTATCTTCTGGACAGCCTGTGATGGTCGTGTCTGAGGGACTGCAGCACACCCAGGAGCTTTTAGCACTGCTCAGCAGGAGGCACTGCAGACACTGTCCTGCTCTCCACACATCTCAGAGTTGCTGACTTGCCTTGTCTCTTCCAGAAATCTGGGGGAAAATCAGATTCTCTTGGACAAGCCTTGGCCACCTTACTTTTCCTCCTGCTCATTGTCCATAAGATAATGAGGGAAGTCTGTGTCCACAGTTCTGTGGGATTTATGTGGGTGATGTGCACAAACATACCAAGCAGCTCCAACAAGATCTGTCAAATACCCTCACTGGCCTTGATACAAGAGAACTTGTTGCAGTAACGTTTGGGAATCTTGACTAACGTTTGGGAAACACAGCTCCCATTCATATGGAATAAAAGGGAAAAAACACTATGGTCAACATCATGGACAGAATCAGTCTAGATGATGTCCCGCCATTGCCTTAATTTGTGGGAGAAATTCAGAGCTGATCAACAATTCAGCTGATTTCCATGGAAACAGGATTTTAATTCATGAATAAAAATTGCATGAGGGCCAAAAATGCCAAACAGATAATAAAAATAATTTTGAGAATCCCAATGTGGAAGAAAAGAGACAAATAGTTAAACAAAATAGAAATAATGAATTCAGAAGGGACTAATTTTTCATCATCCATACTATTTTTTTTGTATAGTGCATGTCTGCCTTGTGTCTCTGCACTTACATGTTTTCAATATTTCATTAAATGCCCTAAATATTTTCATAGTTTTCATATCTCCAGAGAAAGTACTTCTATGTACAGAAGACACATCAGTGTTTAGTTCAGCATCTCACCACAGACCACCTCACGATCTGGACTTAAACTTTGCTTAAATTTCATATAGGGGAACAGCTAACTACATTTTTACTGCATTTTGCATGGAAATATTACCAATAGCATTCTCTGCTTCAGAATTATCACTTCTTTTGAATACCCACAAAAAATGTGCGATTATTCCTCTGGAACACACTAGGAATATGTGATTTTCCTAAGCAAACAAGGGTCACTGTTGTGCATTTGTCTTTGCAGTAACTGAGGCTCGTACAATAAATACTTGCAGTAACATTTAACATTGGCAGCGCTAAAGCTATATAAGAATCAGATTATTCTGTAATTTTCAGTGTTTCACTGATGGAGGTTTTACAGTCCTCTTTCAGTTTACATAATTTCTCATAATCTACAAAACAAACCCAAAGGTGCAAATATCCAGTTCACCTCCAAGGATACAAAACATCATGTGGTGTTCTGCATTAAACCAAATGTGCTGAATTTATTAACATCTTACTGTCTAGAAGAGCTTTTTCAGACCACATAACTCGAAGAAATTTTAAATTCTCTATAAAGATTTTGCAGAGTTAGGACATGACACAGCTCAGACCTTAAATATATGAAAACAAGAGAAAAAGTTCAGCAACTTTGTTTTTAAGCTCAGAATAATGAACAGATTAAGTTCCAAATTGAAGAGTATAAAAAAATATTAATTCAATAACTTTAATTGAAATTACTGGGACCCCTTCCATTCCATCCTGTAACAATTTCATCCAGCATGTGGGTGGTGGTTTGTACATTTAGTTTTGTGTTGGTTTTTTTGTGTGTTTTTTTTCAAATATCTTTATTATTTAGTCAGCTCTTTAGGATGGTTAAATATTTATCCATTAACTTTTCAGGTTTATGCCCACTTTTCTTTTTGAATAAACCACAGGCACCTCGGATATATAATGAAACCTAATAAAATACTTCAGAACTGTGCACTTGTTCTGTTGGGTATTATTTTATTCTTTCTGTATAACTCTGGGTTTAAGAAACCTTCAAAGCACTCCCAAAATAAAACAGCAATGTTACATGTAACTTTTTAAGTCAAGGAATCAGGGTTTCCTAAAGATAGCTTCAAATGAAAGTCAGGGGTTTTTTTACACCACCTTTACTGATGCAATTATACTTAATCACTTTTAACAGTCGAGATTTTTAGCGGCTAGATGAAGTATATTGGATTAGTTTAATAGCCATCTCTTTCTCAGACTTTTAAAAACCTGTTTTTCTTTCCATTGAAGCAGAGCGCTAGGGGATTGGAAACTTCCAGTGACTCTTTTGTAGACTAAAGCAGTTTAACTGTGTCTGCTCGTATAGGAAGACAACTCTAAGTCTCACGGGTCAAGAAAGAGAACAAACAAAATCTACATTCCCTCTCTACATTAGCCAGAAGCACATATTCTCGGAAAGGAAACAAGAGAGAAAACATTAGCTGCTGTACCAAAATATACAGGCATAAAATAAAATCATTCTGGAAATTTGAGACCCAAATCTCTTCAAAGTTTTATGAAAAAGAGAACCTATGCATTTAGAGCTAAACTGGATGAATCCATCACTTAACTCAATACCCCAAGGAAAACGTGGCACATAGTATATTAAGTTAATAAAAACCAAACAAATGTACAGCTAATAAGTCTGAAAATTCAAACCTTAAGTTGCTCATTATAAAAGCCACAAGTGACTTTCTAAGCTGGACTACATAAACCACTATGCTGCATCCCTCAGGACAATCAAGATTTCCTTCTCATCTTCTTTGCTGCATTTGTACTGATGTATAAAAGTTTAGTTGTCTGGGGCCCAACCACTTTCAGGCAGCTTTGAGCAGTCACCAGCCTAGTGATGAGATGACCATACGTGATGAAAGGACAAGGTTAACTCACAGTTTTGGAGTTAGTGTTGGTGTTTCATGTGCCACATGATGAATAACAACATGATAGGCCCCTATTCTTCTGAAATATAATTGGCTTTTCTTTAGAGAATGGAATAGAGAATAAAAAAAAAAAAAGGGTAACATTTAGGTCATGCTCAGATTAACTTCCTGGTGCCTCTTTCAAACATGATCTCCCTGCTTCTCCTCTCTCAGAACCATAGATGGGTCACCCCAACTTTCCTTTTGACAGTTCTGCTTTTCATGCAGACATTTGGTGACTGAGTTGAGGTTGCTAACCCAGAGACACCAAAAGGCTGGCAGCTTGATTCCATATTCTGTCACACATGCTGAGCTCCAGAACGGCCTGTTGCTTCCTGTCTGCTGAGACAGAATCTGTTTCCACCTTGCTGCTGCCCCACCACACGTGCCTGGGGGTTTCCTTCTGCCTCCTCTCTCCATGCTAAGGAGAGGAGAGCTCGTGAGGCATAAGCCACACACGCAACACAGTCCTGCTGCTGAATGAAACCCTTGTGGCTCTGTTTCCAGAAGCCCTGAATGTTACTCCCCTTTTGTGCCCTGCTCTCAGATTTATCCCTCCCAAGCCCATCCCTTCCCCATCTCCCGGACTCATTTTAAGGGCAGCCTGTGTCCTGCAAGAGTGGCCATTGTTTTGCTCCTTTCTCTGGACAATTTAGCTATTCTTGTTCTTTGATTCATTCCTTTAGGGTTAGATGCCTTTTTCTCAGCAATTCTTCCTATAAACTGGAATCACATGTTCCACAAATGATCCTGTCTCTAATTAGGAGATCTTTTATGTTTCTAATGTACATGTGCATGCCAGAACTTTCTGCAACACAATGCAAGCATCTATGCTCTTCTCTGCTTCTTGCTTTTGGGATTTAGAGAAAAGCATCCCTCTGCTACCTCCTGTACACTCTCCTTAAGTATTTTCTCCAGCTCTTTCATGGTTTGTGTATTCATTCCTGGCAATTTTATTTCACTCTTCCATTTTGCCCTGTGAAGACATAAAAAAGCTGTACCTTCATTTTGTCATTTTTATTCCCTTTGTCAGGTTCATATACGGACACAGCTCTTCCACATGCGCCTGAAATCTTCCTGGCCCAGCAGTTTTGCATTCCAAGGGGTCTGGTTCCTTGCAGGGGTTACTCTGCCCATTTCTCAGTGCTGTTAAACAGATTTTTTTTCTGTCTGTGGGTCTCTCAACCTACTTCAAGTTAACCACACTTCCATGCATGGTATTTTAGGTAAATAACATGAAGGCTCTGTTTTTTTGCAGCAAACTTTAATATGTGTATTCAGAGAGCTCTACTACCTTTAATATGTGGATATTTCAGTCAGGTGCAAGGAGAGTAAAATATCCAGAGTGTCCTCTTTCCAAGTTCCACAGCCACTGTGACAGGAGGTTGTTCTCACAAGTTTGGCAGACACCCACAAATCTCATGCAGCATTCCTCCTCACCACCCTCCTGCCTCAGCAGTGCATTTCTCTTCCTAGACCTCTAAGAGCTGTGTTTAGGAAAACTACAACATTCTTTAATACATCTTTCCTAAGAAGTGATGGCGTCAGTCAGCCCCACCTGCAGATAACCCCTCTTTCTTCAAAAATTCTAGAAACAAGCTTGAACCTAACAAATCACCTGGCAGAATGATTTTTCTCCTCTGAAGCACAGCTCCTACAACTCTGTAGTAGACACAACCTGTCTCCCCATTAACTCATGCCTCCAAGAACTTCTAAGCTCCATAAGCTGAAGGGAAATTATGTTTTAATCAAGTAGATAAGCTGTGAAAAATAGTCAGAAGCGTGTTTCGGAAAGATGCTGAAGCCTGTAGGAGCAGAGCCCTGCAGAGCTGCTCACTGTCTCAGGCTGAGGAGCTCCAGGAGTGCCCTGCACAGATGCACCCTGATTGGGGGTGCGGGACGCCACAGAGATCCACGGGACAAGCAGCACTTCAAAGAGGGCCACAGACAACCCTGGGGGCTGACACAGCCCAGCACACACAGCACCTCAGGTCATGGCATGAGCCCAGCAGGGCTCACTTCAAAGCACTAAAAACTTCTTTAAAGCCTTTAGGAGAGTGAGTGAAAGTACTGCAGACAAAGACGTCAGGATGTAAACTGCCCTGCAAAGGTACCACTTCTCCATTTGGCCGCAGAGGAACTACCAAGCCACACCAGTAAATGACACTCACATCCCACGGGTCCTCTCCCAAGAGAACAGAGGTGATGGGATTCAATCTGCCACTGCCTCTCCTGGGACCATCAGCAAGAGCAAGTTTTAAGTGTAAAGATTTGGGACTGGTGTAGGCCTTTCATTTTGCAAATGTGATTTTAAGGCTCAACGTAATTGCTGCTAAAAATAAGGTAATAGAAGGGTTCCGGTCTTGCACTATAATGAACTGCAGGCTCAATTGTTTGAAGAAGGAAAATTGCATTGATGAGACTGGATCAAAGACAAACAAAAAATCAGTTATTTCCTCTTGAGAGGAAAAATTTTAGGAGGCTCCTGCTTTTTCAAGCAGCCCTTACTGCAGTTTAGAGACAGAGAGATCTTGTAGTCAGATTTAATTTATTAACAAAACAACAAGGAAAAAAAAGTGGGCACATGAAAACTGTAGTGTCTGAAAACACTCAAAGAAAACCAAATGTAGCAGTTCCTATTACAGAGTGGAACATGTGCCTAAGATTGCTTTGTTTCAGAAAAGAGCTGCAGCACAGACAAGGGAATGGCATTAACAACAGCTACAACTGTCTGCCATCCCTAGTCAGGAAACCTCCTGCTAAACTTCAGAGGGACCACCATTTTTAATTCCTTGCCAACTAATACACTTGCCATGACTGTTGGAATGCCAACCATTTCACAATAGACCCCAAACACCAAGAGTTTTTAATCCAGGGAATACTCACAGCAAGTTATGTCAGTTCCAAAGCCTCATTCCAGAGTCTAACATATTGCAGAGAATAATACATTGCACAGATATTACATTTAAAGCTAACAAACATATTTATCCTTTCATGCTCTTTTTTAGTAATTAACTGTTTATTGTGGCTAGTTTACTAAATCCAAACTTTGCAGACACACCATTTCCTTGACCAATAATACTCAAGAGAACTGAAATTATAAATAAAAAAAGGGAGCAGAGAGGCCAGGTAATTGCTTGAAGCCAGGTTGTACAGACAGACTTTTGTAGATGCATGCCCTGATTATGCCAACAATCTCAGAAGGCCCAGCCTTGCCTGGGATTTGTGAAGCTCTTCCAAAGAGAGCCGAGTGCTCAAATCACTGTCCATTGCCTGCGCTCATGGCTCACCAGCCCAGTTAAGGTTGCCTGCGTATAAGGGAATCTGCTTTCTGGAGCTGAGGGAAAAACAAAATCCCACACAACCAAAACCTGTTTCTTCACCTCAACACATCCAAACACCTTTCCAGAAATTTAACAGGCATGGGGTCAGCATTTCCCTTCAGCCAGGTTTGAGAATATCACACTCCCTGGGGCAGCAACTGAGAAATCAGAAACAAGCAAACTTGACTGGATTCTGTGTTGTTTGCATGTGATTTTAACATGCCTCATTTCTCACTTTGCAACAGGTAAGACAAGGCCAGATCTACTGATTTCTCTTTCTGTTTCTATCTGGAGCAATGCAGGATCAGCTGACGGAGTCACAGCACACATCTAGGACATGGAAAGCATGGGAGAACAGCTCCTCCTCCCTCTGAGAGCATTCACAGCAAGCGTATTTGAAGGAAGGTTTACAGAGCATTAAAATAGTTTTAAAGTATGAACCAAAATATTCTCATGTGAATACATGAGAACCAACAGAATAAAACAACAGTCAGAAGAGTATTGAATGTTTGTGCAAGAGACAAAGGTTATTTTTTTCCAAAATAAAGTATATTATTACTGAGAAAATTGTGTATCAACATACCAATAAAAACTAGTATTTTTGTGTACATTGAAGATGTTCTGACTACAAGTTTATTTTAATTAACGAGCTGTGCCAATACTATTGGGCATACCTGATTTTACTATTAACTGGGTTTCTTCCTCAAAAAATGAACTGCAGCCTGCAGAGACTTTAACCTTAAGACGACTTCATACCTTATGATTCTTGGAATAGACCACTTAAAAATACATCAGGATCAAGTTTTAGAAGATTTTAATTTAGTTTCTGATTTTTAAATTTATTCTGAGGTCTAGTCCTAAAGAGATATATGTATTAGTAGACTTATGTACGACAGAGGTAACAATAATAACTTTTCTAAATAAGAACAACTACCTCCTAACCAGACTTTCTCTCTCTCTCTCTCCTTTTCATAAGAAGATTCGTATGGTGAGCTTTTAGTTTTTTGTTTTAAATTCCATGTGAAATACATGGACACCTAAATCTCTGCTTTTCAGCACCAGTGGCACATCATTAAAGGTATAAGACAGAAATCAGAAAACTGCCTAAACTGAAGTCATCATTCTATATAATTATTTAAGGCCTCAAAACTCCCAACCCTCAAGTACCTTTTCAGCAGATATACACAGCCCCAGGCTGGTGTCCCCAGGTGTTGCAGAGATAAATGGGCTTTAGAGCCAACCAACACATACCGGCTTGGACCAATCTGTGAGAGTAGTCAAATCACAGACTCCAGAGAAACTGATGGGGGCAACTCTCTCTTACACACCAGTAGTGACATTTCAGCTGATCTCAACTGTCTCAGAGCTGACACAATAGGTGCACAATAACTCTCAAAATTAAAAGGTCTGCCACACATGAGGTTCTGTCCCCAGACACAGGCAATCCAAGCCACTTTACATATTTAAATGCATGTATGGAACACATACATTCACCCACATACATGCTTCCTATGCAAAACAAAATAACATCATCCTGTGCCAGGATTCCTGAGAAGCTTTTTCACGTTCTTGGTGCAATGCACAGTTGGGCCATGCAGGCTACAGATCAGCACAATGGATTCACCAGCCCAATGGTAATTTATACTAGTCATTTCCAGAAATAAGACACTGACGTCATGGTTACATAAGTCTTTGCCTGTCTTCATTAATACCTCTGGTGCTCTAGGGTGCACAGTGTGATACCAGTGTCCAGCTATCATCTTATCCTACAGCATTTGGTGTGACAGCAAAAAACAGAAAATATGCATGCTTTGCCCTGATTGCAAAGACATTAATCATGGGAGAATAGGGGATAACCAGATTTAATACACAAGCAAACACATAAATCTGCATGCTGTTGATTCCCCCACATTTATTACTGACTGCTATGCATTCTACCACAAATATTCCCTTTGATGATAACCAGAAAGATGAGCTGCAAATGCTGCAAGAATGCCTATGCCCACTGCTGTCTTAATTATAAACTTGTCTGACTATGAACAAATGAAAAATAATTGTTTGTATGCCCTGGCCAAACTCCTAAGGCCACAAAGTGAGCATTCCATTATTTGTCATAAATAGCATTTTACACTGCCCTGAATGTGAATGCCTGCAACACTAACAACTGTACCCAACAAACATTTAGAAAACAAGGTTTCTGCTATGAATTTTACTTATATCTGTGATCTGAAACAGCAGCAGAAGCAAAGGAGTCACATATAAGAGAACACACTGATAGCCTCTGGAAAATGTTCCATACAAAATCCTATAACCACATGGAGAAGGGATCCTGATGACACCCCGACTACCTGTACTACATTGACAGAGTAATGAGGCAATACAATGGAAGAATTTAATTCACCAAATGTAAGAGAATGGATACCACTTCTGAATACAAAACAAAACCACTAAGGACAAGGCAATGGCATTAACTACACACAGTGCAAATATTGAAGCTATTTCTCAGGAGCTAAGCAAGCCAAAATACAGTGCCCTACTCAGCGGTTCCTACTTTTCCTGCTTACACTAACACTTTTCAAAGTTAAACCCTTCTATACTTCAACATATATTTTCAAAAGAATAAAGATAACATAATACAAACTTTCCTTTTTTTAATACTAAGCAATTTCTTTAAAAAAAGAATATATGTATTAAATCCTGGTAGTAAACTGGGGCTTATTCTTTCTGCTTGGATTATTTAAACAAATATTGCACTGAAATTTTCTCACATGCCATTGTTCATACAAATATTTCAGCAGAGAGACCAGTGCACACACAGGATCTTCTCTGCTCTGGAATTACACTTTCACATCAGCTTCTACTTTACAACTAAGTAGTTTGGTTTTTTTGTTTATTTGTTTGGGGTTTTGGTTTGGTGTTTTGTTTGTTTGGGGTTTTGTTTGGGTTTTTGTTTGTTTGTTTGTATTTTTATTTTGGTTTTTGTGGGGTTTTGTTGTTTGTTTTGTTTTTGGGTTTTTTTTAAAACTTACCTCAAGTTTCAGAAGACTCTTCCAGGAGTCCTGCAGACAGTGGGATAGAAAATTTCTCCTTGGTGACTTTCATCGTGCATTTTGAATGACATTTCAGATAAGGAAGGGCTTTTTCAGTGTTAAATTAATTCTTCTGCTGTAGATTTCACACTCCTGACAGGGTGACTACATCCAGGCTGATATGCTGCAAAAATAATTAAAAAAAACCCCTTTCACTATGCAGAAACATGCAAATACGTATCAACTGAAGCACTAAAAGTCTGTCAGGGTTTTCTTTTCTCTGCTTTTGTAACTCTGGGGCAGGATATCAATATTAGCTGTAGAACAAAGGCTGCCTGAACACTGCATTTAGATCTCGAGCACACAAAGAGCTATATACACCTGTGAGCATCTAGAAGTTGGAGTTTTACAAAAATACCCATTTTTTTTAAGTGCGTCCTATGTTGGAGGGCAGGCAGGGAAGAACAAGACATTTTTTGTGCACACATTTTAACTTTGCAAGGGCAGCAATTATCACACAATTCCCCAGACACTGACTTTGTTCTTTCAGTGTCCTTTTCCTCAACTCACTGCTCAACGCTCCCTCTCCCAGTCTCAAGCTGTGCAATGGAGCTGCAAGGAGTCCACGCTTTCCCTCCAGGGGAAGCAGCACAGGGAGCAGGGTGCATGCAGCTCCCCAAGGCTCCTGCACAGGGATATGGGCTGTGGGACGGGGCAGTGCCTGCTCGGGGGCCTGGGTCAGCAGTAAGGATGGCACCCATCTGCCCCTTGGCTCACCTGTAAAACCACAGAGCAACCCTGACCCGAGCAAGTGTCTGCTACAGCAGCGACTTCAGCGGCCTCTCGAGCACCTTAGGGCATATTTATTACCAAGCTTGTCCGGGAGGCAGAGTGGCACAGGCAGTGGTGGTGCCTCACTTGGGAACTGCATGGCCTATAACCTCATGCTGGAGACTCCCAGAGGAGTTCAGGTGTTCAGGAGGCTGGAGATGGGGTCAACACTGCAAGCTTAAAAATACAAACTCGAACTCGGCATTGGCTGCAGAACTCTCTCTCAGGCTTCCTCAGCAGCCAAGGGCTCCCCTGAGAGCTCAGCCCCGTGAAAACCTGTCCTGCAGAGGGGCTGTGCCCAGCACTGCCCACGGGTCTCAGCCCACTGGAATGTGCAAACCTGTGGCTGGGTGAGCTGTATCCTGCAGAGGCAGAATTCCTGCTGCCCTGCTCACACAGATTCTGCTTGTGGACACCTCAACAACCCCTCGAGCAGTGTTTGAGCAGCTTGACAATTTAATCTTTAGTGGTTGTTACAGTCCAAGATTTACCTTTAAAAACACCTGTCCCAGACCAGTTAAATATGTAAATAAACTGCTGCATATCTTTAATAAAATTAAATGTATTTTTATATTTAAATTATATTTAATAAAATATATTAAATATTTAACTGTACCCATGTAGAATACATAAACGCATAACTTTCTATAGCAACACATATTGCTAAGAAATTTCTATAGTGGTAGGGTGATTAATTTTAATCCATACTTCTAAACATGTGTTTCAGAGCGTTAACACATACTTTAATTGCTGTGCCAAGCAGATGAGCACAGTATAGCAGGTAACATTTCAGAACTTTAAAGGTATGCTTCACTATTTGAAAAAACCCTTCTTAGATGAACATTTGCTTTACAAAAGCAGCAGACTCTTGATCTTATCGATGTTGCTTGATTATAAAATCAAATCACAATTTTCATGATACTCTGTATTGTTCTTAAAGCCTCGGCTTCTGCAGTTATGCAATTACATGACACTTAACAATTTTTAAGACTAAGTATATCTCTAACCCTCATGTTTTATGCTTAAAATACGTATCCCAGCAGCTCAAAAAGTCAGTCAAGCAATGGAAGGGGATGCACAGAGAGCATGTGCAGTGTCCATGCTCCAAGGCTTTCATGACCCAGCTGGATGAAATCTTGAGCAGCCTGGACTGGTCTCAGAGCTGACCCTACTTTGCCTCCTGAGGTCCCTTCCAACCTGAGGCGTGAGTCTTTGACCATCCTGTGCTGCTTACCATTGCTGCCTTACTGGCAACTTCCCTGGAGCTCGTCTCTTCTCAAAACATTTTATTTGCTCTGTTTACTCCTTAGAGCCCCTTACTCTGATACTCCTCATGCCCTGATAAAGCATCTTATCTGACATCAGCGGGATTTGTTTCCTTCTAAGAGCCAGCAGTTTCAGACACTTAAACTCCAAAGTACTTTAGCAAATACTCCACAAATTGGTTTTGGACCAATTATAATTGTTCCTACGAAATGAGTAACCTCCCTACAGCAGTAACATGCAAAACAGAGGACTGAAATATCTTTGCAAAAGTCTTCCTCATCGTGAACAAAATCCATCTTCAGTTAGGACATTTTTCTTTTATCTTTTAAAGCATACAACTTCATATCTCACCTTTCCCATGGGGATCAAATCAGCTGCTAAAACTGCTGGTATAAATGTATTTCCACTATTTTCTTCCTGCATACCTTCTACAGTTTCAGCTCCCAAAGCATACTGCAGAGATCAAGAACAGCCCTGTGCATGCAGGCAGCTTCCACACAGAACAGAAAATTAAAGCCCGGCCCACAAAGCAGAACTCCACACATGTGCCTGTTTTTATGGCTCCTGTAGGACTGAGCATGACATCACCAACACAACACACAAAGGAACCAGGAAGCATACCTAGAACCCAAACCATCTGACAGTTGAAAAGGCTCATCTGGTTCTTACATGAGATCCTGGGGACATTTTGGTACACAGAATTTATTATTCAAGTCTAAAAGTAGTGCAGAGTGAACTTGCTGAGAAACATTTACTAGGAGGAGTAAGAAATATTCAGCTCTAACAGCCTACTCCTAAGAAAGTCCCAAACACAGCAAGAAGCTACCATACTTCTATTGGAAGACCACCTTCCTAAAGCAACAACTTTAATTCTTGGAATGCCTCTGCTTAATTTCTTTGTCTTGTCCAGTTGGGCCCTAACTTCATTTTACCATGTATATAATTTCCCCTAAGAAAATATCAAGTGGACAAATCACGTTCCTACTTCTGGCACCAACATATTACTGAGCTCCATTAGCTATTAAGGGGTTCCAAATTATGACAAACAAATCCCTCAAGGCTCACTTAGAAAAAAATACAAAAACACAGGTCTAAGCTTGCCAGACTGTCTGCCTCTCACGTTCACAGAAACCCGCCTCAGAAGAAAAAGATCTTTATTATGTATGAGGTACAGACCATCTGCGATGGGCGCTGAGAGCCAACTCAAAAGTGGGGGGAGGAGAGTGTTCCCAACTCACTCACAGTCAGAGCAGAGTTGGAGACTCAGCAGCAGCCTCTGAGCAGGGCAGAGGTGCTAGGTCAGGGTGAATAAGGCTGCACAAAACCTGGCAGGACAAAGGATGGAAAGGCACATTGCTACACACATACTGTGTATAGTGGCATAGCAGGTGGCAAGAAAACTTGGTGGAGACAGTAAGAGGAGCTCATAATTTTCCAGGAGTGCTGCTTCCCTATCACTGCGGTGGAAGGAGCATACAGAATGTAAGGGATGATAATATTATTACTCTGGGTTTAATACAGACCACTGAACTCATGACATGGGGAGTAAGAATGGCAACAGAATTAAACTGGTAGTGACAAAGAATATGGAAAGGCTTTCTTTCTCATCCTTAAAAGAATTAAACACATCTTTCCATAATAGTCTTCTGAATTTTCTTAATTCTCTTGACATGTCTTTTCCCTACTCCACTACTCATATCTATATTAGCTATTTACTGTTATGCATGCTGTACAGCTCAATGTATCATTTCTGAAAAGGAAAAAAAAATATGATTTTTAATTTTAACCTCTGAAGTTAGAATTACATTGGAAAAAAAACACCAAAAAAACCCCAACAAAACCTCATGAGACCATTTCCTAACTAAACCCACGAGAACATTTTCTAACATCTAGAAGCTTGTTATGACTTTGTGTGTTTGCAGCCTAATAAACAGGAGATAGTTCCATTGGCTGTAAGTGAACTGTGACCAGGTAAATATAAGTAAACCTTTCCAAGTGACTGTTGCTGATTCTGTCAGGAAGCAAATCTACTTACAACTCTCTCAAGCCAAAATCATCACAAGTATTTGTTCTGCTATGTTAAAGTTTGCTGGTTTTTAAACACTACAAATAAAACCCTGTTTTCACTGATACCCCTGGTTAAAACTCCACTCATCTCTCTGGGGTCAGGAATCACCTGGAATCTGAGTCTACATATGGGCTGATCCCATAAATACTTACCCATGGTGGAAGGGGTGCTGTCATACACCGCAGTCCCTTTTCCCTGGCTGTGTGTTCCACCTGGCTGCTGGAGCTGGGGCTCTCCACACTGGATCCACAGGCACAGGCCTCAGGAACGCCGCCATCGCAGCTCCACAGGGAGCAACACGCTTCCAAGGGCTCCAGCTAGACCTGTGGGTTGGCAATGAAGAAGCTCAGGTGTGGGCAAGCTCCCCTTGCGGGCTCTGCTGAGGAAGCACTAATCCCCTGGAACAGGGTGGAGCGGGGAGGTTGGGGCAGTAGCAGCTCACACTACTTCCAGGAGGTTTGCCAGAGGCTGGCTGCCAGCGCTCCAGCTCTGCTCCTGCACAGAGCCCTCCCACGACACCCACGCCTGCACTGGAGCCTGAGGCCTCACTGCAATAGGCCCCTTTCAAATGGGCATGAGGACAGCACTTTCGCTTTGCTCAAGTACTGTAAAGACTGAGAGAAACAGTGCAAGGTTATCATGCTTAAATTTGCCTGTTCATTTAAAATCAGGTCATTTCTGCACACATGCAGAAAACTTACTGACCGTACCCCTGCAACCTTACATTGATCTGCACTCAGTAGCATAAATCTGGATGAGCCCTTACTGAAAGAATGCCTTTTTATCCACGTATCTAGGAATACAGCTATGCCTAAGCAGGGAATTTTAAACTGTTTCCCAGAATGTTCCTGTATCCAACTGCAACCTGTTTATTTTGACCTCAGTTCTTAGAAACTGTTGATGCCACGGTAGAAATATGCTGTGTGTTCCAACAGGCAACAAACAGTCCTAATGACAGCACACTCCATCTGTGCTGCCAGAGCACACAGGCTCAGCCTATAGCTCGGATCCGCTCCCGGGTGTGCAGAGCCCAACCTGCGCCAAGCTCGTGCTGTGCGGGACATCCTGGCACGGCAGAGGCCCCTGGAACAGGCCTCCGCAGGGAACACACCCGCAGCACTGGGATTCTGCCTTTCCTCAGCTGCTCAAATACGAGCTTCTAGGGTTTTTTAAAATGTTTCAAAACTATCAAGTAAAGAAAGCTAACTCAAAAACTGCCCCATGCTCTGCAAAGCTAGGAATTAAAGTGTGCAGAACATATGGCACTACTTACAGCCAGCTAACACACTGGATTCAAGGGAATTTTCCATCAACCTCATACTCTGCAAAAGGTACATTACAGAAAAATGCGTGTGGGGATCCTTTAATTTCTCTTGCATCTTCTCTTCTTATATGATGCAGCTGTAGAGCAACGCCCACTGGTATTGGTAGCATGAAACTGCGGTCCTTTCCTGTTACTGAGGTCTGGTACCAATTACCATGGATTTAGAGTCACTATATAAAAGACAGTGCTGATTTGTTTCTAAATTTGTATCTTGATTAAACTGTCAGGCTATAGCACAAATGCAGAGCTTACCTGACTTTGAAATCCTACTACAATAAATTATCCATGAAGTGCAGTACAATTTAAAAATGCTTATAAATGGATCAATACTATGCATTATGTTTAGATTTTACATTTTGGTCATTCCAAATTAAATAGAATAGAAGCAGCATTTTATATTCAAACTGTAAACTCAGTGTGTTCTGAATAAAAACTGTATGTGAGGAGCAACTATGAAACAGTATTTTAAAAAAAATACCAAGTTAGCCAACAGAATAACAACTGCAGTATTATTTTCAATATTATATATTTTGGTACACAAAAAAGCAAATATGAAAAGCCCAAACGCTATTCTCAGGAACACACACGCAAACCTTCATAAATCAGATTAGTGTTTTGCAGCATTTACCCCTGTAAACAGAGCAGAATCTGGTCTCATCCTGTTAAAGCAAAGCCATTTCCCCTAGAACAGATTCAATGATACTGAATATATTTTAACTATCCAGATTGCAACATCTAGGATTAGTGTTATAAACATATATAGACATTGTGGTCTAATGAAAGAATAAGTCAACATAAATATGGTACAGCAAAAGCGAGATCAGCCATGCAGGACTTCCAAAAAGTAGTTTAGAAATTAAACTGCTATTATTAAAGCTACTGTAGTTATTGAACTATGGTTATTAGAACTTTCACAGCATACTGAACCATTCTGCATAACGCAAATATTATTTAAAAAATAGATTAGTTTTTCATCATGATTCTGAGCCACTGCTGTTCCTAACGCTTTTGCTTTTAAAATCAATGTTCTTATATGTTCTAACACAAACTTTCTGGCTTGCTTTTACATGGTATCCATGTAAGAAAATGGCTAATCTAAATTAACTAATCAGCATGCACCCTTCCAGAGAGGGAATATATGATAAAAGTATTACACAGTGAAGTTCAGGCATATTTTCATACCCTCAAAAGAGGGTAATTGATCCTCCCCTTTCCCCAGTTTCAAATGTGGAACTTGGCTGCTATGGGTTCTTTCCCACACAAATCAAGCCTTAGTTCTTTTGAATTGAAACAATATGGGATGATTATTGTGGGAAATTTTTTACTGTTACTGTAATTTAAAACTTTCTGTACCCAATTTTGCATTTTCTATAAATCAAAAACCCATTTCACTTAAGGCTACAATTAAACAGAGCAAATCAAAGACTAACTTCTAAGCAAGTCTTGCTATTAATCATAGCTTGAACTAGTAGTACTACTACTTTTACTGCAGTTCCTTTCTGCCTGGGAACTACATTTTCATCTAAAGCTTGGGCTCTTCAGAAGAGACTGTGGCACAGATGAGACAAATTAAAGGAAGGTACGCTAAAGGGGACAGCAGTGCGTGCTGCCCGAGATGGAAGGGAAAGGCAGCGTCCTGCGTGTGCCCCCACCCCCCAGCAATGCCTGGCTCGGACCCCCAGGACTGCACGATCCCTCACGGCTGTGCCCAGCAGCGCCTCTGGCCCCGGGACACAGCGCAGCCTGCCCCCAGCCCAGCGCCACCCCGGGCCCTGCGGACACTGCCGCTCCAGCAGCCGCCCTGCCTCCCTCCCCACGGCCAGCCACGGAGTCACGGCTCTTGCTTTACACGTCCGAACTGAAATTGCTACTTTTCTCCTTTTAACACAAAAAATTATAAAAGCAGTGGATTCCAACACCGACATCTAAATTTAAAATATGGCATGCAAACGTGAAAATTAAGAGGAGTGCAAAATGAAACTGTGTGGAATATGTAAATGTAGGGCTTCAGTTTTTTCAAACTGGAAGTCAAAATGATGTATTTTCATTTTCTAGTAAGAAAAAAATGCATCTTGATTGCTAGACAAAATAAAATATGAACTCCTAAATCAACAGAAACATGTTTCACCCAGCTGTCGTTATTTTTTTTCCTTTGTCCCTTTATCAAAGATTTTTTTATATAATTTCATTTTTTCATTTCTTTAGGGAGAGGTTTAATGTCTCATGGTGTTAGTCTTTGTAAAAATCCTACAGAGGTACAAGTCACTGCATTATTTGCAGCTGTACATCAACAGTAAAAACAAGTGATAATATTAATTTGTTCTTAAAATATATGCTCAAAATAAAAATTGGCTTCCAGTGAAAACAGTCTGCAGTGTGTATATTCCATGTTAAATAGGAATATTTTACTAAATGCAAAGTAGAATTCAAATGTATCTTGTAAAAATTTCCATTTTTTAAAAATCAGCTGTTTTTAAAAAAGAAAACAGCTTGAGGAATTTGGGGAGATATGGAAAGGCTTCTAACAGAAACAAAACAAAAACCTTCCCAACACTGATTTACTACTCAATGCTGTGATTCGATAAAACACAAATGGAAAAGTTTTTACCTCTGAGAAGAACTAGGTTTAAAAATTAGATTATTTACTAAAATTATAGATTGAAACATTGTTTTATTATTGATTTTCTGCCTAACAAAGACTTCTCATGCGCTTGCAACTCTCATTATCTCTGACAATGAATTCCTGGAGCAATCAACACCTCTGTTTCACAAAAAGTGCCCTGAAACCATGTCGGTCTGGTAGTGGCACAAGGAGCTCCAGGCCTTTGCTTCAGGAACCTGCTTGTCCTTTTGAGCACCCCTTTCACCGAGGGGCCAGGGCAAATATGTCCAGCTTCCTGTGACCTGCCCATCGGCCCAAAGCAGGCTCGGACTACCCAGGAGGTGCAGAAGCAAAAGAATGCGTGCAACAACTGCTCTGCCTACTAGCAATTTTGGAAAGACTGGATGTGAATTGACCTAGAGAGTAAGGAAAGAAAAAGTGGGGAAAACCCAAATATCAAACAGAAGTTTGTAAGTCTTGTGGAAACAGCATGAAAGAAACTGGAGCACTCACATCACGCAGATAGCTACAAATCCTGTTCAAGTCCACAGTCCGAGTTGGAGCATCTGTTCCTTCTCTTTTCTTGCTCAGGTTCACCACACCCATTTGTCCCATTTGATCACAGCCAATACTGCACTCAGGGAGAGGAACTGCCTGCCCCAGCCAGCTCACACTCCCTCTTGGTGCTTGGAACATCCACACACAGCTGGGCCTGGAAGTGGGAATGGGAGTCCAGGTCCCCTGGTTACCAAAGCACTCCTGAGCCATCTAGAGATGCTGAAGTAAACGCAGGCACCAGAACTGACCCAGCAGCATTCACCCAAAGATTTCCAGAACCATTAATAATGAGGCAAAAAACCTGCCAAATTGGGCAGCAGATCACTGGGAAACATTTTAGAAAACTCTCTGCAGGAGACCTGGAGTCCCATTTTTGGCTCAAAGCACTGGTTTCCCACACAGTCCTGAGCAGCTGTGGATGCAGCGAGAGGATGCAGTGGTAGGAGAGGGAGAGGACATAGAAGCAACAGTTTGTGACTAACTGTGTGCAAAAGTCAGTGCTACGCATAAGCATCTGCAGGATTTGATGGTCACAGGCATGCTTATTAAAAATATAAGGAAAACTAAAGCCAAACAGCTTTTCCAGTATTTCTTAAGGACACTGGCCTGCTGAAGTGTCCACATGGTGGAATCAGTGTGGTTCCATGTGCTCAGCCCACCACTGAACACCACGTGTGTGTCTGAGGCACTCAGGAAAAGGAACACTGTACGCTGGGTGACTGAGAACACTTGCTCACCTGCGCCACTACAAAGTGCCAGCAGTGTGCAAAAGCCTGCTTGGCTCCTACAAACTAAGCTTCAAGTACAAAAGAATAAATCCTAAACTCAACTACATTCAGGCAAACAGCAGGGTAAAAAGAATGGAATTGTCAGAGAGGAAAAAAAAAACAAAAAAGAGCCAGCAAACAAAAGATTTAAAATATGCTTCTGTCTTCATCTTTAAAAGTTCCCTCCCAGTTTTCTCTTCCGCAGGGAACACAAAATGTTATCATTTGTAGTTTTCTTGGCCACTGTTTAGTAAAGGGTCTGGGAGGGGTTGGTTTTGGTATTTTTTCAATGATCGAACTTCCCCATATAATCTTAACATGCTACCAACATACTGAATTTAATTACTTGCACAGCACTATCCTAAACTGGAAGGTTAACACACCGGTCAGTTTCACAGTATCTTTCTCTTCAGCTGTTCTGATCAGACTTGGACCTTGATTTGGGGTATATCCATGCAGATGCTGAGTGTGTTGCAATCTCTCCTATTGCTCATGAATGCATAAAACAGAGTGCGTAATTTACAAGACAGTGGTGATGAAAGAAACCTTTCTGCTAGTAAGAAATAGAGCACATAACCTTACACTTAGGTAAAGAATACTACTGAATTTTGGGAGACAAGGAGTCACTGCCTAAAGCTACAGGTGAAGGTCTCTGTTAAAAGGCAGTCAAGAAAAGGAAGTCAAGAAATAGAACAGCAGACACCAACCAGATCTAGGCTATGAGATGCCCCTAGTGCAAAGCAGTGTGGAATCCCTCAAGTTCTGCAGGCACTGAACTTCAGAGCAGCCCACACCTCTTCCCTCCCAGCTCGGTATTCTCTGCTGAGCATGGTTTATTCCTTCAAACATTTCTCACACAAGAAATCTCACAGGCAACACCAGAGTTACCTCCAACTTACAAGGGGAGGTGCTGAGGTACTGAAGGAGGAGGAAACTTGAAGAGGCTCTTACTGTTACATCCAAGGCTGAGTATAAAAGAATCTCCCAAATTCTCACTCACTTTTCCAAACAAGGACACCACAACTGCTACAATACAAATACTGCATCAATGCCTAATTTATGGACAATAGCATGTCTGGATGCATATTTTACAAATTAAAGGATATTATACTAAAGGATAGAAAAATTACTAGAAAAACTCTCCAATCAAAATAATCTGCAGTCCCAAAAGTGTTAAGCCCATTGTTTTCAATGGCACAATAGAAATTACTCTTTGTACCTATTATTTCTCCCAGTGGCTTCTACAGTAGTAGCTCATGGTACATGAAGGACAGAACAAGGCTGGAGTCCGTCTGAAGTGTTTGAGTGGGACAAATTCTGCGTAGGCCTTGAACTGGTCATCTGCAAAGACATGAAATTCAGTTTGTGAAGAGTGGCTTTACTTTCATTAATTGCCATTAGACACCATACCCATCAGACAGCCACTGGTCACCTGGAGAAACCTTTTCGTCCCCAGTACTTTGGAGAAATATCCATACAAAGCTGGAACAGAGCCCACAATTGCACTGACAAAGTGATTTTTTACTTTCAAGCTTGATTTCTTGATATTAATTGAATTGTGAGACTTTTCTAATTCTTCCATTATTTGCAACCTTAGAACTAATATACACTGCTAAGGCGTAGGCCTGGTTTTTCACGGATTAATCTTGAGGAGAGGTTTTTAGCACTTCCCACTGGAGCTTCAATTACTTTCCCAGGTAATATTTTAGGTTAAATTGTATCTCAGGAGGAAGAGGCCCCGACAAGAAAAACTACAAAACTGAGTGACTGGATGGAGGTGCCCTTACACTCTTCCCCAGGTGAAGTCCAGCCCACGAGAAGGGCTGTGCCAGCTCTTCTGCCCGTTCAGCTCATCAGGCATAGAAGTTAAAAGGCTTGCAGCAATTATTTCCATCATAATGGAATTTTGGTGCTTCTGTGTCCATCCCAGAACCTTATATGGGTGCAAAACAGCCATATCCAACTGAGAGTGTAAAGAAATCTATTTTGTGAAGGGCATTATGCTCATACTTCCAGTTACTTCAAACTTGGTAAAACTGATTGCAGGATGTGGCCCTCGGCACCACAGGAACATGCCCAGCAGGGACACACATGACCATGGATGTACAGTACCTTCCACAAGCACCACAGTGTTCTCACAGAGCTACAGCTGTGCTGTGCTCACTCCTCCCAGCAGGTACCAACACCTTCCCATTGTCTCTCCCAAATCAGCTCCCTCTCTTGGGACTCCCAGCCACCTTGTTCCCAGACGGCTGCACCTGCAGCCAGCTGCTATTCCTTTGCTGCATCCCTTAAGGAACACAGTTAAGTTTTGATTCCTGAGAGCATTGGGGGGGNGGGGGGGAAATACAAACACCTGTTGGATACCATCCCCAAAAGCAATTTGCGTTACAGAGAAGAAAATAATTGCTACTCTAAGTGCTAAATAGCATCTTAAACGTCTACATGTGAATGTTATATACTCAACTTCATTTTTATTTATACCAAATAGGAGAGCACCCATACAAAAAAAAATTCAGATCTCATACATGAAACATATATATAGTACGATGGGTTATACTTTAATGAAATAATTTTATAGAGACATTCAGAAGGCACCAAGAAGACAGTAGAAATAATTGTTTTAGTCTAATTTAAAATGTAAATGTCACATAATACGTAATTTAAATGTAAATCTGCACCTCAAACCTTCAATCCATCAATGTAAATCTCCATTTAAGAAACAAAATTTCCATGTGATCATGTTAATTCCTCCTTCTGTAATAATTATAGAATGAGAAATGTATAACCTTCAATTAAAAACTGGTAACTAACTATCTTCATAACAGACTGAGCAGGAAAACTGGTTTTAGAAAACAGTTACTAATAAAAATAGATTTTAAAATGTTAATTATTTATTCACATAACAACGAAGCAATCAAAAGAACCCTGTATTTCACACTGCGTTAAAACCAAAATTAAACCCCATAAGGAACCCCTGCAGCAAAATTAGTATTTGAATGACCTTTGGGTCTGTAACAGTTTCCATCCATTTTGGAATAAGGTGATCGATTCCTTCCATGCACCCTGAAATTCCTAAGTGCACGCCAGAGGAGCAAGAACACTGATGCTGTGCCCCTGAAAACCAGAAGGCAGGGCTCTGATGCTCCTTGGGTTAACCTGGACAAAGCAAGAAGGCACCAAAACTCATTGCCCAGCCCCGAAGGTTGTGCACAATGTAGCATTCTCTAAATGTACTTTAAGAGCCGTTGGAGTTCAGGTTTCCTGTATCAGGTTTTTAAATTAGTGTTACTTTGGTTTGAGAGTACACTCCAAAACACACTAATATCTGTGGGAGACTTTCCACTGACTTAGGACTGGATATACTACTTTGTCTCCTATAGACAAATAAGACAATACATCTCATCTGCCAAAGGTTACAAAAGTATCACAAGCATTATCCTTTCTTAAAAAAAAAAAATCTAGAACCAGAGAGAAAATAAATATTAAAGAAAAATCATTTATCAAAGAAGAAAATAATTAGAAAATAATATTTGCTGTATATATAAATGTAGAAGTAAATATACCAGGGCTCTCTGTGAATGGGTGGCAAAACAAATACAGCAATCAAAATCTCTCAGGTTCAATAAAACAGCTTTCCTACCCTTTTGCACACTGTAGTCCCATAAAAAGCAAGAAGCGCTCTGAAAAGGTTGCCAATGCATTTAAAAATCCATGTCAAAGCTTTGTGTTCACCAGCTCAGAACGGCCTGAACGGAAACAACTGCCCATCTCAAACACCGACAATATTTCTAGCTGCTTTATTATGATTCCATCTTGCAGATGTAAATGTAAATGAAGTCTTGCAAGAACAGCCCCTCCTGGCTCACCTGTCCTACAGCGAGTCCCTACGAGCAGCTCTGGGAGCAGTGTCTCAGAAGGAACAACACACTGCCTTCACTGAGCCCTCAGACCGACTCCTCTTCCCCAGGAATTCCCTCTTCTGGGAAACACCTTGGCCTACCAGGGCTGTGAGGCACAAGAACAGGCAGGTATTTCTCCAAGGTACTCAGTGCCTCCACCTGACCCCCCCAGCATCAAAATAAATAGACTTGAAGGTGCTGCTTCTGGTTTTATAGCTCCTGAGACCAACTGAGATCAATCAAATGTGTTTGCAACATATTTCCCTATTTTTGAAATCACCTAAACCAAGAAAAGAAAAAAATAGAGAAAAATAAAGAAAACAAGACTAGTTTCAAATAGTGACATTTTTTTTCTGATTTGGCTCCCTAAAAATATTTGCATCTGTAATTATAAACTCATGTGAACTCTTATTATTAAAATTGAAGCTGCCTTCTCCTTCTGGAAATGTCTGCTTACGTTGACAGAAGAACTTGAGGAGCTGAATGAATGCCACAGCAAACATATCTGTATGCAGGTATCTGAGTACACGGGCAACATGTTAAGTGTCCCTCAGACAAAGTGTGGCAAAATATCAGTCAGCAATTCAAATGCAATCAATCAAAGGCCATAGAAAACGATGACTTAATTAATATTTGATAAAGGTATATTGGTTATTATAATAATAAATTCATTTTTCCCTAGCTCCTCTTCCCTCCATTTTGCAAAATATTCTACAGGTATGAAAAGCAATTTACTTTTCTATTTATGCCTTAACAAGTTTGAAAAGAGCAAATCACTTTGAAACTCCTGAGAGATTGGACAGGAGCTAAATGTTTTCCTTGGCAGATAGCAGGATAAAACAGTTGAGGCTAATTTAAACTTAAAAATAAATAAAAATAAATAGGCAGTACATTGCCATCTCAGATCTATAGACTCCTTCCAAAAAGACTCCCCTAATTTAAATAAAGAATGCATAAGGTAATGCATCAGCTACATACTAAATATTGACCCAGCATTCCCTCTTTTTTATTCATAGAAGTCATATTTGGAGCACCAGTGAGATGAAGCTTTTTGCAGCCTCCTCCCTCTGCCAGCTTTTTTCTTAAAGCAAAACAACAAAACATGATCCATGCTTAGATGTGCATTTTGAAGCATCCTGCCTGGACAGTTTTTATGAGTTTTGAAAAGTTTCATGGAAGACCTTGAAATCCACTATAGCAGTCAGATCATTATTACAAACTATTATGCATATAGGCTTAATCAAAATCCCATTTGAAGTCAGTAGAAAAACGCCTGTCACCTTCAGAGGCCTTTGGATCAAATCCTTTGTTTCCAGAGATATGGCATAGCAAATTTCAAACCTATGCAACAACAAACAGTATACAACTACTAAACAAGCAGTAGCACTAATCTGTGAAAAAAGACCATTTTTTACAACTCAAAATGATGATATCTTACATTTGATGGTATATATTTTTAATAGAGAGGCTACAAAGGGCCTGATCCTGGGCATTTTATTCTTACACATCCATCTACAATGAAGGCATCTTGAACAGAGTTATGTACTATTTTGGGGAATATAAGTCAAATTTTAATGAAATCCTACTGGTACTGGAGATTTAAAATATCCTGTTTGAGTGCAGAGGACAAATTTCTGCACAATTCTATTGAAAATCACAAGATGGTTGCACACCAGGGAGAAGTTACAGGCCAGATCTGTTAGTGATCCTCTAAATGTGCACACAGGCTGTGTTAGCGAGTATCTGGTAAAGGAGGATTGCTCCAAAGCCCATCAAACTCAACAGAACTCAACCTCTTGTGGATCACATATGGAGCCAAACACACAAACAAGTACAGATTTGCACAGCCAGTGCAGTTTACAGCAGCGTGAACTCAGGACTTGCAAAAAGCACGTATGCCTTAAAAACATCTCCCATCGCTTTTCCACATACCGGGATCACTCTGCTGAGCAATGTCTATTGTGCTGGCTATAGGGATTTCAACTTTTTGTCTTCTGGCTGTAACACTGAGTCTAGCTAGCTGCATGCCCCCTGAATAAATGAGCACTTATCTCCACGAAAATCAAACTCACTTTCAGGCACGCAGCTACACCAACACCCATGGAGCTACGAAGAGACATGCTCCACAGTGGGTCTCATTTGAGAAACACAATCATCTCTCTAAATTAATTTTTTTCCCCCTTGGATGGTACAGGTGCCATAAATCCAAACAAGGACTGTCTGGCAGTGTGGCTTTGCTGTGCATCCTGGCCCTGCCCAAGCACCACCAGAGCAGGGGGAGGAGGGAGGGCTGATCACAGCACCTGCTTGGAGTGCCGGATGACTGATGCAGCTAGGAGGAAAAATGCCTAATTAGAGTGCATTTCCATTCTCCTGAGGGAAGGTGTCGGGTCCCAGGCCTGCCCTGAGTACCCATATGCCCGGCAGACTAGAGCCATCCAAGGCCCTGCCAAGGCTCATGGTGCCACAGGAACATGTGGCACATGGCCGAAGGCCCAGGGCGGCACAGAACCCCTCCTGCTTGCAGGGCAGCTGCTGAAGCACTCACCACCCCAAAAAAAAAAGATTCTATTTTTTCCAAAAACAAAACTGGATGAAACAAGGCATTCCTTCCATTCCTGCTTTTATCTCTCCTTAGCTGCTACAAAAGGTTTACGAATACTTGGTATGTACTTGGAGAAGACAGTGCTGTACCCATACAGCACACAAAATACAACCTAGCCTTACAGTCCTATTTATTGTCTCTCTTGTAGGAAGACGAGAACCCTGTACTGCACCCACAGTATCTCTGAAAGTGTTAACTGCTGCTCCATTCCCTTTCTCCTTTCCACCTCCTCTTCCCTCTCCTTTACCCACAATAAAAACTCTTACCCTGATTCAAACCTGGCAGCGTTCATCTGGGCAAAATTCTGATAAATTTTTAAAAGTTCAGGCAGATGCCCCACTTGTCATTGCTGGCAGCAGCAATGCTATGGCAGCCTGGGCTCCTGCCTGGGCTGTGGACCCACTCCCCTGGGATCACCACTGTGCCACGCACAAAGCATAGCACTCCTCCAGGCCTAGAACACATGGACCTTGCCCTCATGTTCCCTGTGCCACTATCACTTGGTAAAAGGCAGATTTTTAGTCAGGATAGGTGAGAGGTTAAGAATGGACCGTTCACTTATCAGCAATACCTAAAATATCCTTTCAGAGTACAAAAATCCATTGAAGCATGAGGGAGAAAGAGCTGGGAGCAAAACCAGTACATCTTAGAATATTTTCACTGTGTTTCTCTCAAATAATTTTCTGAAAATATGCAAAACTTCATCCTAGCTAGCTAATAAAAAAACCCCAACTTTTAATTAATCAGAATATTGTCTATGCTTTTAACTTTTCCTTCCATGCACCAAACATTTTGTATGAGAATCTTGGCAGTCCAACACAAAACACTTTCAAAATGCTTCAGCTCACGTGCATAATTCCTGAGAGCATCCATCTGAGGGTCTGAATAATTCTATTAGCAGTTATATTTCAAGTTACAGACTAAAAATAATTTTAAATTTAAAACCTGGAAATCACCAATCTAATGAACAGACTTTAATCCCTCTCCAATTAACATGCACATGGTCTTTCTGCACTGCTATGTTAATTTTCAACATGCTTACAGAAATCCTCACTGTGAAATAAACCAGGCAATTCTGCTTGTTTCACATTTACAGAGATAACTTCTAGCAAGCCACCACAAAATAATGAAATAATACACCAGAAGCAATGTAATATTCCTCTAACTGCTAGTCCTCAGTGACAAAATAGCCCCCAAGTATGACAGCCTAATGATAAAATAAAAATCCTCTTTAGATAAACGGCATCATTAGGAGCAATATCACTGAGTACTCTAAAATTTTGCAGTGAGGACTGTTCAGCAGTTTGTGATTTTATAACAACTGCGAGATAAAACCCTCAACTAATATTTTATTTGCATTGTAGTATGTAGCTACTACAGGCCTCTAAAAAGTACTTTGAATATATTAATTTTAGCTATCACCAAGCCATATGCTCCTAAATTCCATTTTTAATCTACACAATTCACTAAAACATTCTTCAGTTACTTTGAGAGTGATCAGCCCAATAAATACTGCTTTACTACTTGCAGTTATAAGTTGTATTTCAGTTTATGTTGCCATAAAACACTTCTAATGTAATGCCAATACAGAGATGATTTTGATACAGTACTGTCAATAGCCTGAATTTAAAACTATTTTTGTGCAAGCACTCGGTATTTTCCAATTATTTTGTGGTTTGTTTTGAGGGGGGGGGGGCGGCAAAACCCCCACAATTATTTGCATTTGTTTTGTTACTTACTTTATATCATAGATATAAGTAAAATTAAAAGATTAAAATATTTTACGGAAGTGTCTCATTTTTTCCACTGCATAAAAAGCATTTTATTTTACAAATATATATGAAAGGAATAGTCATAAATTATCTTCAAAATTATTTATTTCCAGATACTTTAATTTGTACATGGACTTGTCTATGTAAAGAATTCAAGGCGAGTATTATCACAGGTCTGGCAATTTCATAGTAGTAATAAATCTTAGGTGTTTAACCATCTGTCAAATTATGCCTAACATCTATGTCCACATGCTACTTTGGTCCATAAATGGCATTTTCCTAATATTTAAATATTATTCTACTTAAAATAAATTCCTTCATTAGCTCCCAAAGATAAATAGTAGGAGTGTGCATGAGCATGTGCCCGAGCATGCACGCAGAAGATAAAAAGAAAATACACTTAATGCATTTACAGACCTTTAAAGGCCTTAATTTTTTTAAAAAATATAAAAATGGCAATTATTAACTAATCCTGAACAATTCCAGGTATTATAAAATTTTAAATATGAACCCTGAAAATACTTCTGTACATATTCACGTTGCTAAGAAAAATCAGGAAACACAACTGTGATGAGATACAATGACTGAAGATCATCACATAGTTACCTGCAGAGACAGGAGTTGAGCAATGCAATCACGTCCCCTCTCTTGTGTGTGCCCCTACAAATAAACCTCACACACTGGCTGGCGGCTGCCTTAGAGCTGCTCTGCACAGGGACGCTTAATAACGCTTCACACAGGCTGAAATATTAAATAAATGTAAAAACTTGCACCGCCCAACTTTGTTTCTTTTCTTAAGCTGCCTTCTATTTTTATTTTTCTAGAAGGGAACGGGGAAGCGCCATTCAGGAAAGCAGCTATATTGTGCTCAATGAAGGCAGGACTGGCACAAGTCCTAGAATATTTGCATTCAGAAATAAAAGCTGTGATCGACCTTTGTCTGCTAAGAAAATTAAGCTTGCTGGTTTTAAACAGGCTAGCGAAGGGAGGGGCAGACTCGATAGAGAAGGAGAACCTAAACAACAGCAATAATAGCAAATATTAGTCTATCACATCCCTAATCGCCAGCACAGCGATCCTCCCGAATGAGCCTGGACCTCACCGGGCTGATACCGCACTCCTGGTTAATCACCAATCCGCAGGCAGACGCGAGCCAGTGTGCCGATCCCCACGTAGTTCCCGAAACTTGGTTTTCCCAGCTGGCATCCCCCGCGCCCCGGCGGGAGCTGCGCTGCTTACCCCGGCAGTGCTGGCTGCGGCGCTGGCTCCCCCCCGGTCCGCAGTCCCGGCGGGCGCCTCGCCCAGGGACCCGCACCGGCCCCGGCAACAATGGGCGGCGGCGAGGGTGGCACGGACGGCGACGAAGGGAAGGGAAGGGAAAGGAGCAGGGCAGGCAGAAGGGAAGGTAGAAGCGAGAGGAGGGAGGGAAGGAGGGAGGGAGGAGGGAGAGACAGAGGGAGAGAGGAGGGGAGGGGAAAAAGAGAAGCGTGTTAAGCTTGTCTGGTAGTTAACAAGTCTTGAATGAAGAATGTTAGCAAACAGACAAACAGCATGTCTGATGCATGCTAATAGCCCTGGCTTCACCACTGACACTATGAATAATTCAGTAGAAAAGAGGGAAAAGAAGGAGGGAGAAAAAAGAAAAAAAAAAAAAGAAAAAAGGAAAAAAAGGCGCCCCCCACCCTCC
>WBMV01007250.1:213092-310376 GCA_013396655.1 Campylorhamphus procurvoides
CCTATTTCACTTCTTTTGTCTAGGAGCTGGCACCTGTCCCAGAGACGGCATTTTACTGCACATCCCCTTTTCCCTCCTCGGCAGANCTGCAACTTTCTCCTTCCCACCCATCGCACAGAAAATATTCAGCAAAAAGGCCGGTCGGGCACCAGCCCTTTCACCAGCGCTGCACTCGGAGATTTTCGATTCCTATTTTTGTTGCCTATTAATCTCTNCAAGGGTTTTGGAGGGATATCACCCGCCCTGTTTCACATGGCGCAGATACCTACAGCCATTAAAAATATATTTCTATAAAAGAGAAAGAGAAAGGCAGAAGCAGCGAGAGGCTTATTCCCTGAGCAGTGCTGTACACTGGGAGTCGAAGGAGGAAAATCACAAGCAAAAGCCTTCATCCTCAGAGCACACAAACCAGCAAAGCCCGAGTCATTGCTCAGGCAAAGGAATCCATTTCCTCAACGAATGGAAAAGGGAGAGGGAAAGGGATGAGCGGAGGGGCAAGCCCTGGGCGCTCTACCCTCCGCATTGGGATGTACAGCGCAGGAGAAGCGAGAACCAGCCCCGCTAGGGAACGCTGGGAGAGGAGGGCTCAGGCAAGCAGAGGAAAAAGAAGATCCTATTTGGAGCATTTTTAAAAGTTCTGCTCTGGCAAAGGCCGTCTGAAGGGGAGGCCCTTGCAGCAGGAATGCGAGCAGCAGCCGCCTTTCCAGAGTCCGGCCTCCCCCTTGTGAGCGACTGGAGCAGTCTGGCGGAGAAGGAGGAGGACGTGAGCCAGCGAAACGCAGCGGGCTGAAGCTGATGATGAAAGCGGCACGGCCCTGCGCGGGCAGGCTCGGCTCCCTCCATCCCCCGCAGCCACGGGCACACGGACAGCACCGAGCGCGGCCCAGCCGCGACCCACGGCTGCGGTGGGGACCGGAGAGAGGCAGCGGTGGGAGCAAGGGCGCTGAGCTGGAATGTAAATGCACCCATGCTATAGTAATATGCTTGACAGGGCAGTGTGGCTAATGAAGCTTTTAATTGAGGCGGGGGGGAAGCTGCGGAGGTTTCTACGGAAATATCTGCCGCGATTAATGCGGAGAGAAGAGGCTCCCCTTTACCCTCACACGTACCTACGCGGCTCTGTGCAGCACAGCAGCCCGCGAGGACCACGGACTGCAGCACATATACACACAAAACCAGTCTCAACCCACGGAGCTGAAAATGGCTATTTGAAAAAGTAAATACTGTATGTGACAAAAAAAACTTTATGATTTTGTTTTCTCATGCCCTTACTTCCAAACCAGCTGCACAGCCAAGCTCAGGCTGCTTGGCCCTTATAACTCTCTTGGCACCGAGTCAAAAGCTGATAAGCATTTGGGCGAGACAGCTCAACTGCTGCGCTGGAAGAAAAACAGCTGCCATGATTGCTGTTTGATTGAGAGCGCTCGCACACACTCACAAAAAACATACCGGGCTGCAAGGACGGGCCACAAATGTCTGAGGATTCGGCTTCAGAGGATCAACACACATTTCCTTAAAAAAAAAAAAAGTTTTATATAGTTTCGCCTCCATTCTACCCGCCCACCCCGCCCTTCCCCGTTTAAAGAAAACGTACTGCAACGACTTGCTTTTCTTTTTCCCATCCCCCCTCCATAACCTCAAGCAAACTCAAGGAATTGTGCCAAAAGTCCCGTTGCTAGTTACCAAGTGCATTTTTTTAAACGTCCCTTTGATACTTCTTTCCCTCGTGCTTGCCACGGAATATGCAAGCAAGATAATCTTTCCATTACTTACAAGCAGTAATTAAAAAAGGAAAAGAACTTCTAGCTCAGCGTTCTTTTCCCTCTTTCTCTCTTAAGGGGCAAGAGGAGGCAAGTGAGGGGGAGAAGGATGTTTTTCTCTTTGCCGAGTCCAACATTTGGCTTTTTCCATTTGTGGCAGATCACTGTAACACTATTGTAAAACAACTTCCTGCCCCTTTTGGCTCACGTTCCAGAAACTGCTAGGCTAAGTTCATAGCACAAACTTTTTTACCCTTTGCCGAGGAGACACAAAAAAAAAACTCCTGCAAATCATTTTCCTCCTTTTCTGGCTAATGGACTCACAAGGTGAATTTATTGCAGCTCTTTAAGAATGTTACACAAGAGATGTCGGTATCCCAGCTGGCTAATTCATAAACTGAAAAGGTGGGGTCATTATAAATATATGTCTCTCTGTGTGTCTGTGTGTGTCTGCATTTCAATTGTGTCATTTTGAATTTTAAGTCTCAGTACCATCAGGTGGATAATGAGCTAAGCTGCTTCATCTGCTGTACTAATTGTATATCTATCATAGCACAGATCATTGGTTCAGTACACACAGCCTCCTACTTTCCAATTGCTTTTGTACTCTAAGGTGACCTGTATCTTGTCTCCCTCCCTTCCTCTAAATGCTCGGCTTGATGAAAACACCCACTGGAAGCTCCTAAATCCTGTCTGCTACAAATGAAAGACATTGCAGTCTCTCTGCTACAAGCCAAAAAGGAAAACTAAGGCCTCTACAAGTTGCTCTCTCACGATCTGTCCCTCCCTCCCTCTCCCTCTCCCTCTGTTCCTCTCATAGCAACAGCATTTCTTGGTGTGCCTGCTTTGGCATACATCAGCATTTCCACCGTCCAAGTGTCCTTTTGCGTCACATCTCGCCATTTCACTCAGCCAATGAAATCTCCTCCATGCAATAAAAATATAGAGACTTTTGCTGTTATTGGTATATTCAAAATTTTTTTTCATGTGCTTTCCTAACAAAAAATGTTGTCAGGCATTTCATTTGCCCTGCACTGGGAGGGGGTGGGGGTGGAAGGGGGAGGGAGGAGACTGTACTGGATTCAACCTTGAAGAGTCTTCTTTCTGGAAAATATGCTATCGTAAGAAAAAGGGGATTACATAGTTACTTAAGGAAAGTCATAGTTGTCCCTCTCACTTCCTATTGATTTTGCTTATGCTATCATTGCTGTCCTAATGTACTTTTAAAGCATCTAGGCAGCATCAACTGATCAGAAAAGTCAATGTCCTGTGTTTCTAAGAGTTTGTAAAATATTCTTCAGGAAAAAGAATATATCGGTTGATATTTTTTTCCATTAAATATTGATCATGAGGTGATAGAAAAAACTGCAATGGAACTACTCACAGACATGAGTTTCTATGCCATCCAAAGAGGCTGCTCTCCAACACAGAATGCTGTGGAATGGAGCAGAGAGCTCCAGAGTTAGAGACTCTTTCCAAGATGCATTTCCTTCTCACACAAACTCACATGGCTGTTCTAAGTGCAGCATTGAAATGACCAGCCATTGCAAGGATGGTGACAGAGGTTCCATCCTGTGCCCAAGGTGTTCCAGGCTGTGACGCAGCCCTTGGAGCCCCAGGCACAGCCGTAGCACGGCGAGCCCTGCCTGGGGTGGGACCAGCATGGCTACCAGCCCAGCTCCCTGCTCCCAGGCCTGACACCTACCCCCTTTGCTCTCAAAATGCCCAGCATTAACCACACTCAGAAAGCACAGGGTGGCACGTGTGGCTTTCCTGGAGCTGGTTGGCCGTGCTGTAGTTCTGATGACTCCTGCAGTGGCACATTTAGGGAATCTTACACATTTTGATCCAGACTCAGAGCTCCAGAAAATGCTGAACCACTGGCATTCTGAGGAGAATAAACATTTCTTTTGTAAGCCGAATATATGTTTTACAGTTTACTCTTAGCAACGTATTTGTTTCGGTTTTTTTAAATGGTGTGAAACCACAAAATTATTTTTTATATTTATTTTTAAGGAATTACAGTAAAGGCATACTATCAAGACATAGTTGACAAGATATTTAAACAGTTCTTTTCCCACAAATTTTTGTTTCAGTAAAATGACACTTACTATTTCTGATCTCTTCTAATAATGTTGGTCTCTATTGCATACAGACTGTGGATGCAGAGGATGTGTGTGCATAAATTCTGGTTGGTTAAATAGTAAAAGCAAGCAAAATTTCTGGATAACAGCCTTAGCAGCAACCAGTCATAAAGTCCAGCTAAAACTCTTATCATTTTTGTTTAAAAATAATGGCATGACATTCCTGATAGTATTTATTTTATCAGAACATGCACAAAAGAGAATGTTAACCCTGCACAGAAAAAAAAGATTACACGTGATAGTGCAGTCAACAACTTCTAATGCCAATGTAAAATAAAAGACAGACCTGTTTTTTAGGGAAGGATCGGACTTAAGTATACGAGGAGCTTAGTTCACAGTGTTTTACTTGTATTTAATCAGCTTTCTGAAAGACTTTCCAACCTGCTTATCAGACACGATTTTTAGCTCCTTATTTATTTGTATACTTTCTATATAAAATATAGATCTCCCTGTTCTTTACTCTCTATACCTACCCCTTCATTTCCCACTTTTTGTATAAATGTGGAAACAACTGAGGTTCATTCCTGCTTTTGCCCACTCCTAACATGGATAATTCTGGTGCCTTTGGAGGTTAAAAGTACCTCGCCTTTACACACAATTACAGCTCATATTCATCCACTCAAAGCTCCCCTTCCTCCAGGAGATACATTGATGCATTCTATCTGTCACCACAGTAGTGAGATCAGACTGAAAGTTGCCTAACTCTAGGTTACTGCAGTACTAAAAAATAAGGATTCAGGAAAGAGGAAAACAATTACATAAAGTCCAACTTCTAAGTTTCACTTAACAGAAATGGAATTCCAAAAAGGGAAGTGAAGGAATTATTTCAAGATTCAGCATGTCTGAATAAATTCAAATTGTGTACATAGTAGTAAGGCAGTATTTTCACACCACAGTTTATACTATAACATAATTCTATAACCTCTCCCTTTATCACAAGTTCTGTCTATCAGAAGCTCATTATAAATACTGCTGAACACTATTTCATTTGTTTCTATTTTAACCCAGAGTGGCATCTCTTGTTGTTTGGTCTCAGTTCAGTATGATACAGACATACACACTGAGGTCATCTCTAAACATTTTTTTAATTATTTTTTACTTTCTAGACAATACAATTCATTTTCAATATGGGGCAGTTTCTAATCTAGCAGCCTCCAGAAATATTTAACAAAACATGATCTGATACATTTCTTTTAAAAAAATAATCCCATCAAACCTATTTCTTTTTTTAGGATTAAGTTATCCAGAAAAGTATAAATTCCCCCCTTCTTTTTTATTGTGTTCTTAAAATAATTCCTGTGCATGTTATAAAAATATCACCAAGAATAGCCTTACTTAACATTTTGAGAGCTTTTCTTTTTAAGGGCACTCTACAGGAATTAAATAGTAATAATTAAAATCTATCAATAAAAGCAAGGCAGTCTTGTCCATCGCTCTCAGAGGTATCACAGGCATTCTGTGGATTACAGCTGGTGCATGCCAGAGAAAGGACAGCAATTACACAGCATACAGGTTACTTGGGAAAGTTCTATCTGCTGTTGCATAACTTGCATTAATTCCAACGGATCATTAAATTATGGGGGGAAAACATTGAAATCCCAAACACAGGCAATTCTGAAAGGATCCAAATTGTAAAAGCAAGCTGAACGAGGATATATTTCCACACCCTTCCCTTCAAAACATAATGAAGCATTTTCCAAAAACACTTCCTCCAGTACACTGTATTTTAACAATAATGTTTTATAGAAAACTTGGCATTAAACTGTTACCAACATAAGTGAAACTCTGGCAGGAGGACAAGTGGGGGGGTTGGTTTGGTTTTTTTTCTTTAAGAAAGGAGGTATTTAAGTGGGGGGTTGCATCAGCGGGTTTCTAAGAGTGCTACCGACAGTTTTGTTTATCTTCCAACTTTTCCGCCTCCTTTTTTTTTTGCTGTACAGAGCTTATAACCGAGGGCAATTGTATTTTTTATGTCTGTGCCCACTGATGACAAGGTGGTGCAGCAGCAGCAAGTGGCAGCCCGAGGCAGGATGGCATGGACTGACCTGTGTCAGGCTCGAGGTGTCCCCAGCGCGGCATCGCCCGTCCCGCTTCCTCCTCCTTCCCGGCCCCGCCGCAGGGGACGGCGGCCCCTGCCCGGCCCGGCTGCCCTGCCTGGCTGTCCCGCTGGGAATGCTGTCCTGGCACTCCTGATCTCCCCGGGAGCACGGCCCGAAAACAAGCTGCGGGGCCCCAAACCCAGCCCTCCCCTCACCTAGTGGGCATCCCTGCTCAGGACCCTCTGCTCAGTGCTGTGCAGAAAGTGCTGCAGAGGTTACCAAAAAGAAAAAAAATATATATATACATAACATAAAAAAGGGGAAGAAAAAGTGAAATAACACATGGTGGGGAAAAAATGAGAAAATGTTGATTTTTACAGAATAAGCTGCAAAAAGTAAACAAATATATATGATGAAAGACGTAATGAAAACTTAAAATTTCTCAAGTCTAAAAGGGGCTTAAGATACCTTTATATTGTAAATTACATAAATGTTTTTAAACTAGTCAAGAGCCATCCAGTGACTGAGTTCTGTGACATTAAGTATCTATTCTTTAATTACAAAGGAGTGCAACAATCCCTAACAAAGTATATTGCAGCGTGAACAAAATTTACATAAAACACAAATTCTTCCGTGCCTTTTTTTGATAGTGAACTCTTCAAGATGAAAAATTTGCATCAACTGTAAGAAACTCAAAAGGGACATCCATTACAGCATCACACTCACGGCATAGTTGCTATTACTGAGTACACATACAGACAGTCCAAAATGGTTGTAGATACAGAATTCACAGGGGCACGATCTGTTTATGAGCTGAGTATTAATATCAGCTCTATTTCATGTGGCCAATTTCAGCTCTCCAGTTCAAGTTACCACTTCTCTTTAGTGTGTTAAAGGTACAATATATGGTACATAAAGTGCACTTTAGACTGATCAGTCTAGCTTGGCTATCTAAGTATCACTGGAATCTCACAGGGTAACAGTACACTGGCACGGGTAAATTTAAATCCCTCTCCTTGAAAAAAGAAAAAATCTCACATGAACAATAATGATACATTATTGTTATAATAAAATATAATGACAAAAGAATAATGAGCCTACTGAAAGTATTCACATATTTATCTGGTAGATAAATACAGGCTTCTACATTCTTTCTATCAGCTGCAGGTGTAATTTATAGCTGAGGAAAAAGGACAATACTTCATAGAATTTTTTGTTCCATGAAATGTCTTCCTGGGAATCATCTGAGTCTATTTTATTTCCTGTCTGTCTTGTTACACTTACTGGAGTTGTCTCACATGCATTATTAAGTTTCATGCATTTCTGCATTTCAAAGGGATGCCTAAATGTACAAACTCAGTTTTAAGAGGACTGTGCTGAGTTTGGGTCTCAGTAATCCAGGTGTCCCTGCAGATGCAGTTCTGTATTTCCTGCGTCTAGGCAGGTGCTTTCCTAGGGAGGGGAAACTGAGGCACTCCCTGCTCTGTACGTGCTAACAACAACAAAAAAAAGACCAGACGAAGAGGAGACACCTGTATTTATATCACCTTTGCATTATATGGCATATAAAATGGGGTTTAAAAAGCAAGGGTCATTTTGGTGTTGCCAACAAACCAGGAGCTTAACAAATTTTTTTCCTAATGTCCTGTTTTGTTTTTCAAAAGATGAATCAGCATCTCCAGAGATTAAATGTGTGCCATAATTTAGTAAAGATGATTTCAGTTAAGTTTATTACCAGTACAAATGCTTTTTAAAACATTCAGTGATGTTTTTTCCACTTTGTCTACACTAATAAAGTACAGTATAAATGCTAACACTGGCATCACACACACACATAAAAAAGACAACAAAAAAAGAGGAGGGGGAAAATTGTGAAAAGCTGCTTCCAGACTTATTCAGTGAACTATGTTTTTGAGGTTTTTTTAAAACACTTCCTTTTCAGAACACTAAAAATTCCCAGGGGATATCAGTGATTAATCTGTGGAAGTTTCAAGTTTCAAACTTAACCATTTTTTCTTAGGGCCCAAAAAACATTTTACTGGAGATGTAATATGGTTGATCAAAGCACAAATATTAAAAGGTCAACTGTTAAATTTATATCCCCAGAAAAAGTTATCAACAGAAATAGAAGGCAATGAATTTTCCCTGGTCCACCAAATATTTCAAGAAAACTGTACAGTGTTTTTTCTAATGCCAACAAGGAACTTAATAAGAAAACTGTGCAGGAAAAAAGAAACCAAAACCCCTACAACAAACAAACCTAAAACCCCAACCACCCAACACAAAAAAAAAACCCAGACTTTTTGTCTTCTGGCAAGAAGACAGTGAGATTGGTTCAACACCAAAAGCCTCCCTGACTCAATCAGAAATACAAATGCTTTTCAAAAAATTTTGAAGCCAAGTATGAAAATCAAAGTTGATGTCTAAAGACCATATTACTTCCATCATTTAGTTGTAATAAAATAAAGCAACTCCAGCTTCTCCCAACAATCATTTTAATGGCCAAATGGCCTCATATGCCCCTTGAGCGCGTGTGGGCAGTCGGGCACAGATATGCACAGGTGTGTGCGTGTGTGCGTCTATGTGCGCAGATCTAGGCTCCTGCTGCCACAGCCCTGTGAGGTGAACACCATTAGAGCAAGACTCTAAATTAATATTCAGTTTACATAGAACTGCTCAGTAGAAATCACAATATTTTTATAATGCAGCCTAAAGATTACTAACAAAGGGTTACATTTGAATTGCAACAGGAAAATCACAGTTTTGCTTTAAAACTGCACTTACCCATTTGCTGCATAAAACCAGTCGTGTATCCCACATATACCGGGGAATATTTTTATAGGAATATCAGGTGTACTGTGTTATTGTGGAGGTTTGACTGGTCAGTGAATAGCCAAAACTGTAAGCAGTCTAAGAAAATTATTGGAAATCTATTGGAAAAGGCCCTTTTGTGACTGAGCTACTGCGCAATTCCAGCCCCTGCCTTTGCCTTTCCCTGACAGAGAACGCCATTTTGAGGATGTCCTGCATTTTCCTTTCCAAAGGGGTTAAGACCAGTGGAAAACATAAGGATGGTATCCTCTTACCACAGCAAAACAGAGCAATGCCGTTTCCCAGAGAAGCAGCCTTTTTATTTTTACAGGTGCAACTGACGCCTGTCTTGTATTTTCTGCTCACCAGAATATTAATTTAAAAACCACACACACAAATGTATGACATGCAGATATCTCTACCCATGGAGCTTTTTTAAGCTTTCACTTACTTCTTTTTACTCAAGTATTCAGTGGAAAGAGGCAGAAGAACAGATTTTGACTTAAGACAAATCAGACAAATTAAGCATTCACTTCAAATGAATTTTGCTGAGTTACATTGGGTCTGAATATATATCCAGCAACCCAATATTTAGAAAAATGTTTATCTTCAAAATGTAAATAGACTCCATAATTTCCATAGCAAACCTGAAGCCTGACCAAGTCCATGTTCTATGGGACTATTTTTTTTAATTATTTCTTCATGGTTTTCCCTACTTAAACTATTATATTACGATCATTGTCCAAAGGATCAAGGAAATCAACAGGGTAGAAATGGTTTACTATTAAAAGCAGAATACTCAGGTGTACACTAGTTGTTTAAGAGACAAGGCTGTTAAATAAGAATTGTTCCTACTTCATTTTCACTGCAGGGGTCACATTTGGAAACAATTTTGATACCAAATTTAGCAGCTTGTATTTCTAATTTCAGTAACATCTTTGTCTAGAAAATGAGAAAAGTCTTACCTACTATGAAGCTTTACCAGGTCCGTTGGCTGGAGAAATCACTGCCAGAAATAGTAATGCTGAGGAATCATGTTCATGCAGTAAAATAGACTATTCTCTGCCTATTCTACTAATCTAAATCTTACCAGAGATAAAGCTCTTTTTTAAAACAGTAAAATAAAAAAAAAAAAAAAAAAAAAAAAAAAAATCCTGAGGTTTCAATCGGGAACATTCAAAGCAAACAAAAAATAAATCTAAAAGGCTTCCAGAAGAGGCACTGCTACAATGGCATCCTTGATTTATCATATTGAATGCTGAAATATTCCACACACACTGAGAAAAAAATAGTTTTTCCTTCCATCAGACACTTGCTATACTTATTGTAAGGTTCCAATATCTTCCTGAGGAAAAATGAATATTTTAATATTTGAGAATTGGCTGAGTATTATCTTTTTTCTTTTAAACTCCAAGCTGCTATTCAGATTTTAAAATTCTCCTACAGCTCATTACCTCCAAAGAAAGTACAACCATATCAATGCTTTAAGACAAAAAAAACCCCAAAAAACAACAACAAAAAAAACCCAACCACCAAAAATAATGCGACTGACACTGCCTTGACACTCTAAGTCTCTAAATCCCACAGGTAACAGAAAACCAGTATTAGTACTGAAGAACACATGGTGAAAGGGGGTGAACTTTTTATTTTCTTTAGTAAATATATTAATTATATCTAAGTAACACTGAGGAAGAATAGATGTATCTAACCTGTCAATATCACTTTTTTTTTTGAAAACAGGTAGTGTACATACACCTTTCCCCTTTGGCTTCCATTAAAGCCTAAGCTAGTGGACTCTGGGAATTCTCAGTGACAACTAAAAGCCACAGAAGGTCTGGTTTCAGTATTGCTGCAGGCAGCATCACTTGCTGCTCACATTTGGCTCAGCTCTGAATGCAACTTTTCATTCAGAGGCACGAGGTCTCAGTGGCTCGGCCACTTCTCTTGTTGGAAGAGCTCTTTCTGCAGTATTACAGAACACACATTTTAATATAAGAGTAGATTATTAGAAGTGTTTGTTTAAATAATACAACTGCAGGAAAACTGAAGACAACGTTTTACTTGAAATGACTGGAATGCAAAGACATATTTTTTCCTTAATCCTATTGATATCGATGCTACAGAAGTCTCAAAGTTTACTATGGTAGTATTACTGATTTTTGTGATGGCAATATTATAGGGTCCCCCAAGTACTCTCACACCTCTTGTGCTCAGTTCCAATCTTGATGTGTTTTACACTTGGCTGTCACTAGCAATTAGGCGTTTCTTGGGGTTTGATTTTTGTAGTTTTTTATTTTTGATAGAACAAAGAAATGTGAAAAAGCAACATGTTGACTAAAGGTATGTAGTTACAATTATTGATCATAAAATAATTAAACTGTATTTCACAGCTTTCACTGCTGAGCAAAAGAGAGTATACAGATGAAAAATAACCACATCTTTTGGTGAAAGGTGATGGTTTTCTATAAGCGAGTCTTCCAGATAATTTATCTCAGCTTCCTTGTTTATATATGTTCCTAGTCACAGCAACTAAAATTGAGATGCATCACATTCTGCCACCAGCTACTTTTGAAGCAAAAAAAAAAAAAAAAAAAAAAAAAAAAAAAAAAAAAGATTAAAAAACCCTGGCATTTTTGCATAAAATTAGTGATAAAGATGAGGAAGTCTTAGTTCTCTTTGGCTCAGTGCTCTGTGCTTGGCCTCAGAGGGCCCTGAATGTGTGTACTGGTGCAGCACAGCAAAAGTTATGGAAAAGGTGCTGGATACAATCTACTGGTACACAGCATCATGTTTCCTTATGGGTGAGAAACAAGGACCTCAGAGGCCCATGCCTCATGCTGCAATTGCAGCATCTTACTTTTAAGAGACAAAAAATCGCTAATTTTCGCTAGTCTGTGTTTCTTCCTTCGGAAAAAATCTGGTGGGGGTAAAAAAAAAAACACAAAAAAACCCAAAAACTGTTTAAAGGCTGAGAATAGAGCAATTGAATTATGGGGGAAAGACCCAAGCAATATATTTAGTTCAAGAAGGGATTAAGTGCCACAGCCATTGGCAATTGAAAAGCTAACCGGTGCACTTTGAAATAGTTTGACTTTTCCTCTCGCTGTGGCTGTGGCACACTCCGCACTCAGAAGGTCGGCAGAGGCAAACCTGATACTCTGCCATTCTCTGCCAGCACGTGCCGAAATTAGTTCTCCATTTGGTGGTGGCCCTCTGAGAGCAATTCCCATTGAGAAGGGAACAAAGGCCGCGACCCCGGGGTCAGAGTGTAATGCAGGAAGCATGACCTCCCCTTTGTTCAGAACAGCACTGTTTACTCTGCCTAAGTAAAGATCACCAATACATTAACTAAAGAGGATTAAAAAGGTCATATCCCTAGGGATGGAGCTCACGAAAGTGGCAACTCTCTTCAGTCACTAAATCATTTGACTTCCTCCTATCCCCCCCATCCTTAAAAGAGAGACACCTTAAGCTGCCACAGCTCAATGTCACATTATTTCCAGAGCAAAAGCCTGTAAAAATTCCTGTTTCAAACCCAGGTTAACTTCTGCACAGCTAGCCAGCTGTTTTGAAGTTATTTTTAAAGTTATCAAAATATTTGAAGTGAAAACTATCGCCTCAATACAATTTTTCCTTTGATATCTCCTCCTGAAAAATTCTGAGTTGATTTATAAAATTATTTGGCTCTTAAAAGGGTTATTAAAAAGTGCAATTTGTTATAGCTAGTTTAAATGAGATTCTCACAACATTCTGTAGTCTGTAGACGTGCAGAAGAGTTGCCTGTTGCTCTAGACAATTGTTAACTCCGTGATGGTTCACTTGCAAAGAGGAGAACAAGGAAAATGAACTGCAAATATGCTGCCTATGAAAATTCACATATGCTGATAGCTAAGCCTCATCAGGCTAAACAAGCACTTCTTTTGGCTATTAATCTCTCTCTTATCAACTTTTTTATAATATCTTAGAAAAATAATTATTAATATGAATATGAACAGAATCATCTGTTGAAACAGCTAAATTAATGCTGCCTTGGTAACGTATGGGAGACAATGTGGCCAGTTAGACAGGAGTGCTTCCTTTCCATTCTCACCTCTAATCCACTGTGGCCTGCTGGATGATGCCAGCTTTTGCTTTGCACCTTGGTTTCCTCGTCTCTGGTGGCTCACTGGGATGCAGATTTTACCATCAGTTACTCAGCCAGGTTGGGAGGAAGACAGCATGCAGAAGGGAGTGGTGTAGGCTAAACTATTCCACTCTCAGGCAGAAGGACCTCTGATGAAGCTGATCATCATGTTAGAGGTTCCAGAAGAAAATAATAGGAATAAGGCCAGGCAGGCAGGGCAATCTCTGGATCCAGGCCTCTGGCCCAGGATGCTCAGTACCCCAGACAAACCCCGCATGGGATGAACACAGCTGAAATCAGACAAGATCACCCAGCACACAAGCAGCTTGGAAGGAGGGCCAGGAGTGCCAGACTCCAAGAACAAGTGCCTGGAACACCACAGTCCAGCATGGGAGGCAAGGGCAGAGCTGGGAGGTAAGCAGGTGGGCCAGGGCCATGTGAGCACTGAGTAAAGCTCTGTGATAGGCTGAGGCAAAGAGGTGCCTCTTCCAAAAAAAGCAACAGCACTGGACTGAAACAACTAGAACAAAGCGTATACTTGGCAATATTTTAAAATGCAGACTGGGAGCATAAGGACTGAAGCAATGACATAAGGACAATTTATTGACATACATTAGAAGCAGGAAGACTGCACAACAGTTGTCTGGCAAGTCTGAAATAGTGCTGGGAAACAAAAAGAGTAAAGAAAGAGGAAAAACACTGCAGAAAAGATTATGGCTGATTATGACCTTGAACTATTTAGTTATACAAAAGAGGAACCTCACCCTTTCTCACCCTGTTTGACCATATTAACATTTCTTGTCAGCTGGGTTCCTGATCTGGGGTATTCTTAAAAAACATACAATATACCCACTGCTTCTTCCAGTGGAAACTCCTAGTCTTTTCCAGTTCTTGTTCACCTCATCAGCCAACAATACTCTCTCTCCAAGATGGGAAGGAAAAACAACACTACGAAGTTATAGAATGAGATGTCCCTTCCCTTGAACAGAAAAACAGAGAAAACATGACTTTGTGACACAAAATTCTTGCATAGTCCATTTTTCTGGGGAGTGGAGCAATCTTGACCCTACCTCATATTCTGAGACACACCTCTTTATCTCCTGATGCCCAGAAATTCAGAGAGACCTAAAGGTACCTTTTAGGTTAAAAAGAAATTATCAGGCTTAATACAGATGGAAAATTCTATGACATTCAAGTCATAAAATTGTCCCCTTCTGATCCCTTCAAACAGCAAATCCCATTAAACAATTCTTCTGCAAGTAAAGGGTGAAAGAGCAGCAGATAGCAGACCAGAAAGTGCCAAAATAACTGGATAAACTAAAGACAAGCTACTCCAAGGACACATGCAGGCTTCCAGAAGCAGCTCAAGGTTGGAGGCAGGGTTTCCAAAAAAAAATATTGGTGGTCTCCTATCAGAAATTAAAGAGTAACAGTCCCCAAAAATAGTCACAACTGATGATCCAGATTACTTGCCAATGAATTCTGTGATTTAGTAAACCGTCTGGAAGGCTACTTTAAGAGATTATAATTTTAATGCCTGAACAGGGATTACATAATGGAGAGAAAAACAGCATTGCTAACATAATGAAAATATGTCTTTTTTCATTTGGAGTGCATCCACAGAAGAAATTATTATTTAGTTGGCCTTTCAAAAGGGCTTTGACCATGTGACTCATGAAGACCATAAAGAAAATGCAGTAATCGTAACTGAAAGTTGGAGTCACGATTAAAAATGAGCTAAGCAGCCAAAAGCAAACTATAGGAAAGAAAAGACATTTACAAGAGAAAGGTTAATAGTTACGGCATGCAGAGGTTGTGCTGGTATCAACTTTTAACTTTAGTTAGTGGTCCAGAAAGATCAACTGTAAAATAAGAGTGGCAAAACTGATGAGGGAGGAGAAGGTATTTAGGTTTAAGAAAGTTGAGTGAATGTGAAACATAATAATTATTTTTTTATAATTGCTAAGGAAATAATATTGCAACATTCTCAAAGGGAAGTGACCTGGGTGCCATAATTACAAGTTGACCAAAGCTTTCAGGGATATGCAGCAACGTCAGATAAGCCAACCAGGAAAACAGACTCCTGTATTGAAAACATATCCCCTGCCAGGCAAACACTGTCCTGGAGAATGCTATGTGCAGTTCTTCTTGCCTTACCTCACTAAAGCTACAGGTGTAATGGAAGTGCCAGGGCAGGTGACTGAAATGAGGTGACTTATAAGAGACTGCCACATATGAAAGACGAAGTAATCAAACTATTTATGCTGATGAGCACAGGAGCAACAGGGAGGACAACAGAGAGATAAAGTCTGAAAGTCAGGAACTGTAGTCTGACTCATCTACTTCTAGTCTTGAATGGGAAATTATTCAGTTAAATTAAAAAAGCAGTAAATATAAACTACAGAAATATATTATTTTACAACATGCAGACTGAGCACGTGAAACTCAGTGCCACAGCCCATCATTAAGGGACATCAGTGGGAATCTGAGAGAACACAGGTCTATTCACAGCCTGCAAAAATACAGCATTAAATGGAATTGTTGAGTGGAAAGACCACAAAGACCTTTGCACAAAGCCATAATGGAGCCACTGGCCAAGGGATCCACCTGGCCCACTTTCTGACAAGGACAGAATATTCCAGACGGATCCACTGTCTGTTATCTTCACCCTCCACTCTCTTACCAATCAACCTTTTGTAAAAAATGTCAGGGTAGACTTGGCATTAATTAGACTGTGGATCTGATCCAATGAAGTAACTTACACTTTTGTTTTCTATGGCCAAAGGAAATGACAAAAAAAAATAGACAAGTTCACTTTAACTAATGCGAGTCCATTCATCCTCTAAGTTAGCTGTGGTGCCTGATACAACATTGCTTGAAGTTTACAAAAATATTTAAAACCATGCATATTTACTTTGCTACCTGCTCTTCCCCCCAAACCCACAAATAATTTGCAAGATCCTAAATTGCAAGACATTGTTTTACTATATAAATACATTTCCTTTTTTATCTTACTCTCTTTTTTCCCCATCCACACATCACTATTTGCAAAAACCATTTAATAATTATGAGAGGTTCTATGATGTGTGTCAGATCCTGGGATATTGCCACTCACATGGTGGTTTGTTATATTCATCCTTTGGTTTTGTGGCTCACAATTCACCCGAATTGTGAGAACACCTCATCACAACCCACAGACTGTTGCTCCTCAAAGGAAGACAAGGGTACATAATTAAGAGATGATGAGCTCAAATATAAGACAGGAGATGTGGGAGCAGATTCTGTAACCACATCAGTGAGTGGTTTTACTAGTGAAGAAGCTTCTTTAGCTCCATCTTCACTCATGATATCAGTAGAACTCACACATTTTCAAAATGCATTTGCAGCAGTAGAGGGGGAAAAAAAAGAGGACTAAAATAGTGCCACTGCAGAAAAATAGTTTTAACATCAACTGAATGGAATTGAGATTGTAAATCAGCATTATTAACAAATTGCCCTTGTAACAAGTGTCAACAACATCTTAAAAAATAAACATATAGTTTAACTAAAAATACCATCAAAACCTCATCTCACAAGAATTGTGACCTGAAAATAATCTCCAAGTCTCACTCCAAGACTTCACAATCCTGTAATTGTGACCATAATATAAAGAATTACAGACAGAAATATCTGTCTGTCATGTGCCAACTTGGGGACTACTAGCATGGAAATAAAAATCTAGAAGTAGGTACAGATCCACTCGGGAGGGTACAGGATCAGTCCCTCACTGGCTACTCAGAATCAACAAGAAGTCAAACGACTTTTCTTATTATTCTGTAGAGCTGGAACTAGTTTTTGTTTTTCTTGTCACAATTGATTAGTAGGAGAGTTGAGAAGTCTGGAGCAAAAGGAGGTGCAAATACAGCTACATAGCTCAAGTGAGGAACACAGACCAACTCTCGGAAACAGGCATAAGAAATAACAAGATTACATGCTCACTTGTTTTCCAAATTAAAAAAAAAAAACACAAAAAAACCCCCACAAAAAACCCAACTAGTTTTACTTAAAAACGGCTTTGTTTTGTCCCAATGAAGGGCCACATCTCCACAAGCCAGTGACCCTCTGCAGGGCCAGAGCCTCCCAGCAGCAACCACACCCTCCTTTTCCTCATTTTTTTCCACTGACCATAAAATACTTTCCAAGCCGGGCCCTAAAAAAAAACAAACCCCAAACAAAACAAACCCCACATTTTTAATGAACACCAGATACCACACTGCTGATTTAATTAGGCATATTAGAAACAAATAAATGTATTTTCACACATTTTTATTTTCTGTTTCATTTCAAACAAATGTGGTAGGCCTGATTTGGTTCTCTATTCAAACCAAAAGGAAAAATACTGAAAAGGTGTTATACGCCAAGGACAGAACCAAGCCCTCCAGCTACATCTTTTTTGATTTTTATATAACACATTGCCCATTGGTACTGGAAAACTTCACAGGTCTGGGGCTTTTCAGAGCACCTTCAGGCAAGCTTATATATTTTGTAGCAGTAATAGATGCCAACACAAGACAAGCCGAGAGAAACATCCTAGAGGTTGTCTCTTCAGTCCATAGGGTTCTATGGATTTGACACTCAGGCAGGTGTAACTCTGACTGTATTAAAAAAAACCAAAAACAAAAAAAAACCCAACAAAAACAAACAAACACACAAAAAAAACAAAAACTCAAAACAAACAAAAAACAACCAAACAAAAAAAAAACCCATTCCTCACCTATGTAACACTCAAACTCTCTCAGGTTACCAGATCATTCAGATCACAGTCTCTACAGCACAGTGGCACAGTCAAAAATGATACTGCGTAGCAAGTATCACACAAGATGTCCTTACTCTTATTATAAATATTTCATAAAATATATTTCATTGATAGTACATAGAACTATCTGGAAATTGATTGTTGCTATAAACTGTTTTACATATTGTATCATCTGCTGGCTTTAATTCATTAACTGAACACTGTAATTATGCTACATTTCATATTCTATTTAACCAGAGAATATTCAATATGAATACAAAGTAATAAAAACAACTTCCTCCCGTATCTTGAAAAGCACCCACTTATTTTCAAATAACCAGCACCAGCATTCAACAACACAAAAATATAGTTTTAGGGTTCAGCAACTTAAGTTTGATTTTTTTTTTTTTGGGAAATAACTGCACAAAGATATTTTTGTTCTGCTATCATCAGGTCTGTGAAGTTAGTATTAAAATAAGTTGCTTGTTCCTTTAAATTTAGAACTAAATATGTGTTCTGAGTGCAGGGCTTCATGCTATTATCCTTGCTGAAAGAACAAACTAATATTAAAATAAAAACACTGAGGTTATGCTGAGATCCATGTTAGGGGATAACAACATATATTACAGGTAGTATACTAAATCATGCCAAATCCAAAATAATTTTGTAAGCCCAGCACCTTTTACATATTCATTCATGTACAATTCCATACCCACCAAAAAATACTGTTACAAGCAAGTGATACCCTTCACTACTCGTCAAGGTGGTCCCAGTCCCATTCTGTTCTGCATCCTAACAGGTTTCCAATAAGCAATTCTGAAATCTCTAAGCCTACACAGTGCTGTATTTGTACACCCAGTAAAATAGAATTAACTTGTAGAGTGTATCAATACTTAAGTATTTACAGATACGGTTATTCCCGCAGCAAGCTTTGTTCTCTAAACTGCAGAATATTAGGTGAGATGTGCACCTCCCACTAGACTAGAGTGCTCCAGTACACCACTGACTTTTAAATCCAAATACCCAGGAAGGGAAAACACTAGCACTTTAGGATTTACTGCTCTACAGAAATTGACCCCTTCAAGCCCTTCCACCCCTGTATTCCACATGAGAACGGCACACTTACTCCAGACTGCATTCCTATTGACAGAGTTGCTCTGCAATAACGGGAGCAAACAGGAGTCCAAGGGTCAAACGAAGGGAAAAAAAAAACCCAAAACAACAACTCCCACCACCAAAATGCCCAGCCATGCTGCAGACCTAGCAAGAAAAGGAAAATTGTCAGCAGACAACAGCCTAACAAAAAGCAAACAGACAATTTAGTGCTGCTATTGCCTGCATACCAGCTTGGGATTTAGGCAGCCTTGGATTAACAAGGACTATTCCGCTGAAAACCCAGCCCACAGTTCCTGCACTGTTTTCTACCAATACCACATCCAAACTGTGACTAAACACCTCATTATGGTCCTCTGGCACTGTCTGAAAGTACACATATTGTACAATTTTCTGGGGCACCTAAAAGTGGAGGGAAAAAAACGGCCGGTTTTCAGCAGTTGGTAATGAAACAATGAACAGCACATTCCCTACAAAAGCTTGCACAATCAGTACGTTTTCTTTTCCCCCCTTTTTCTTTCTGTGTAGGCAACAGGTTACAAAATATAGGCCCAACCTTCAGCTTTAAAAATAAATGTATGGCATCTACAGGACATCTACACTGTAACACAACCCTTTTTATAAATTAAAGTTGAATGAAGACGTTTAACTGGGCCTCTACATTGGCTTCAGAAAGTAAATGTTTTTCTTAATACTCATTTGTAGAGGTTTCATTTAAAGAAAATACAGCCCTTACAGTTACCCATGCCAACTAGTGACTTGAGGTAACAACCTGATCTTGACAGATCTTAGAGAAAACCCTAACTGTCTTTTCAAAAGAACTGTATGCCTCAAATATTTCACTACAATCTCCTTTTCCAATAAGTTGTTAATTGGTCTTAAATACGTAGACGAATTATGAGGCAATAACTGCCAATTTTCTTAGCTCTTACTCCAGACAAACATTATATTCTGATTTATGAATATCTGAAATATTTAATATTTAATTTGCTGCTCATGGCACTTAAACAGTTTATGTAATTTATGAAAAGTAAGGATTCCACATTAAAGATTATTTTCTACTTTAAGCTTCACCACTTGAAAAGCATTTTCCCTGTCCATTATTCTTTAGAAATAGTCTCCCTTTGTGCACAGGACATGCTACTATAGCTCAGGAGGCTGTGGCTGTGACACAGTTCTATTGCCAGTCCCCATGCTGCTCATTAAATAATTTTACTCCCCTAGGTACACATGCAGCTGATCAAGAAATGACTTTGCTGTATTCAGCTACATCTAGCGCACTTCCACAGCAAGTCTTGAAATAAAAAACTACACAGCTACAAAACTGATGAGTGTCCCTCACTGTGTATTACTGAGCAAAGCTGTGCTGCGTTGCAGCACTACACCTGTGTCTCTTCGAGCAAAACCCCCATCACAACAGGCTAAAAACCGATCGCTTCTTTTAATATCCATTTCTCAATCAGCAATTAAATAGAATCTTTCTTTAAAGACAGGTTTTCCTGAAATAGTTACAAAAAAAAAAAAAAAACAAAACCAGCTCTCTGTTTTGGAAAGCTTTGCAATTTCTTTTCTTTGCAAAAATTCTGCTTTGCAGCCCCAACGAAGAGCTCCGGGTACAGCAGATGGTTAAAATTCTGCATCATTTTTAAGAGTCTCAGAGAAAGTACTGCCTTTTTTAGGGGGAGGGCGGGGGTGGAGGAGAGGAGAGAAAAAAAGCTGAGAACAGCTCTTTTTTTTTTCCTTGACAGCAGAAAGCCCCGCCTCAGTCTGGCTCTTCCTCCAACCTCTGCTAACCTAAAAACCAGCGCCAGCCTGGCAGTGGGCCAGGGATTCAAAAGTAAACATTATCCTCCTGCCGTTTTTTAGTACTGTTTATCACATCCTGGTCCCTTTTTTCATTATCCCCCCCTCGCCATGGCTGAAATGCCCGGCTTTGCCCCGTTTCTCTGTCTCCGCAGCATCCTGCGCAGCACCGAGCCTCACTCCTGCGCTCCGCGGCAAACCTGCAGCGGCGTCCGAGGGGTGGCCCTGCCCAGGGCTGTCCGGGACGGAGAGCAGAGCGGAGCCAGACGCACCTTTCCCTGTGCATGTCCCGTGGGATGGGGCGGGACGTCTTTCCATCACCACCACGCGGACTCTTCCCCACTCCCCACATAATGCACTCGCCTCGCCCAGAGCTGCAACTGCCGCAGCAAATGCGGTTTTTGCCTCCACGGCTTCCCCATTTGCTTATTTATTGTAACAAGGGGTGCTTAAAAACCAAATCCATCTATAGGCGGCCATAGCCCTGCACCTGACTCTTTGTTATCCCTACCGCTCATCCCCGTTCCCGGTCCCTTCCGCTCCGCGCTGCCTCCTCCCACGTTGGGCTGCTGCTCATTTAGAAAGGCTCTGCAAAACCCGCGACTCGGGAAAGTGGTTGCCCGGAGGTGGCTTTGACCTAGTCCTGCGTTGCAGTGGGTGAATAGCGGGCACAGCGGCGGCAGGAAGAAAGATTTTTTATTTTTTTTTAAATAATTAAAAGAGGGGGAAAAACGGAGAAGCGAAGTAAAAATAATAACAAAAAAAATTCCCTACATGAAGAGAGCGGGATGGTGCGGGTGGAGCGCTCTGGGAGGGGCGGGCGAGCACGGCCATGTTGTGCGCGGGGTCAGCGCGGGGCACGGCGCTGGATCCGGGAGGATTTGTGTGATTTCCCTGGTAAATCCAGGCCGGCTCGGGGGCTTCGCCACCACCCGCCGCTCCCAGCCCGAGGCACGGAGCGGCTCCGGGGTCACTGCGGGGAACAAAAGCGCTCTCTCGTCACTTATTGATGGCCTGGGCGTGTGCGCGGCGAGGAGGAGCCTTTGTGCGGGTTTCACACCCACCACCGCGGAACAGCCCGCGGGCTCATCAATAATTGCTCGCCATCTCCATATTGAAATCGCGGCGCAGTGCATGATTAATTAAGGAGCAGAATAAGCAAGTGGCGTGCGAGGGAGGCCCTGCCGCGTTAACCCCTTCCCGGCCGGGAACTCGCCGGGAGTATTAATTAACGCTGCCATTTGTGTGTCGTTGGGCGACCGCGTGAGGCTTCTGGAAAAGACTCTGAGGACCCACGGACTAATGGACGGAATTTGCTGCAAGCCGCTCATCATTTGGGAAAAAAAACCAAAACACCCGTCTTATAAATCTTAGCGTGATTGTAAATTAATGCATTTTCATGCAGCGAGGTTAAAAGAATATTTACCAGGTTATTTATATGAAGAGATAATTGCAATTAAAATCCAGTAAAACGTGCAATTTAAACTTATCCGAGCGCTCCAAACCATGACAGCATTTCCCATTGCGCTGTGATGAAGTGGCGCAGGTCCGCAGCTCCTCGGGCAGCGATGGAGCAGCTGCCCCGCCAGGAGCCCTGGCCCGGGGAAGCCGCGGGACGCGGAGCCCCGACCGCCCCGCACGGCCCGACGGACACGGGCGCGCATCCCGCATCCCCCTGCCCGTCCCCGCCGCTTGCTGCCCCAGCCTGCCTTCTTAACCCTTTTGCAATGCTCTCCTTGTTTTACATCCAGGTATTCCAGAATTCCATCTCGGACCCTCTGGCCATTTATTCCCATTTAATTTTCACTTCCCTTAGTTATTATTTAAGATTACTTACAGTGTTCCCTACAGAGAGGCCCTTTATTTGGCTGAGGGTTATGCAGGATAGATGGGCTGTGCACTAAACTAAAGCATCTTCATCTGGTAAGCCAGGCACACATTCATTTGACTTATTAACACCCCTTTTTGCAGGGTATGAATTCCGGCTGTGACCTGCCAGGAGCTCCAGCCATGGGAATTTATCCAGGCACAGATCAGGCCAGGTATGCTCAGGTTGCAGCCTCATACCAGGTTCATCCTGAGCAACTCTTAATCCCATTGGCACAGTCCAGCACATCCACTGATGTTCTGCACAAAGACACAAAGGACAGGCTGCAAACTGGCACTAATTCTTTTATATAGCCCCACTTTTAGGACAGTGATGCCATCCACTAGATGGTTCCCATTAGCAATTTTTCCCATCTACACATAAACAGACACATGTTCAGCAGGGTGTCACCATTTCCTCTAAAGGATTTGGGGACTGCTCCACAGGAGAGCTGAAACACCATTGGGGTGATCAGGGATAACAAAGCTTTGTGTTTCCCTTCCTGTTACTGACATTCTATAAAAGTTTTCCCTGTTTGTAATCTGTTTGTCCTTGTAATAGGTGAAGCCATGCTGGGCAACCCACCAAAGCCATGCCTGTGACTACCATCATCAGGAACCTTTTCATCCCTTCACATATCAGAATAAAGTATGTTCTGCTGTGAAATATGAAGAGCAACTTGTTACACCCAAAGGTTTTGCATTTGAGTTGGCATCCAACAAACAAGCAAAGTGCAGACAAATCAAATCCCAGCCCATGAAGATTTATGAAGGCAGGCCCGAGCTCTTTAGATACCTGTTTGGGTTTAGAGGCTACAGAATTCTTTGAAGAATATCTTTTAGCTATAAAAATGTTAATAAATACTCAGGTCAAAATGAATAAAAAGCTTGCTGTTCTTTCTTATTATGTTTGCTCAGTATTGTCATGAGAGCAAAGTGAAAGTTTGGTATACCAAAATGATCAGTGTCTTTGTTTTTCTCTGGTTTAAAGCAGCACAACCTTTTCAGAGCTAATACACCAAGCAGTCAAACTCAAGGATGAAACACAGCAGTAAGACTGATTTCTCATTTCTAAAATAATTTTTAAAACATGTGAAGATATGCTTTTAAAAGCATTAAAGGCATACAGAGGGCGTTAAAACTGGAAAGTCAGTAACAATTTTAGTATTTTTTTCTCATTTCTTACCTACATGTTTAATTACAAACTTCCCACTATTATGAAGCTTATGGGAATTGACTACTGATTCCAAACTCCACATTCCAGCTAAAAATGATCTCTATGATTTGTAGCTGAAAGGAATAGGAGGAAGCTACATGGTTGTACCTTACTAAAAACACTCCCTTAAAAATCTTCACTTCTGTATTAAATGATACAAAAATATGGTGGGTGGGGCTAGCACAACTGCCAGGTACCTCCTGTTACAAGACTGCATTTTCAGTTGCTTAAAAGGCTGGCCAAACTTCAAATGTTTCGCTGAAAATGTCCCTTCCCAGGTGTGCCTTGGGATAACTCGTTTGAAAATCTCCAGGCATAGAGCTTCAGTCTTTCCAAGAAGGAGCCTGTCTTAGGCTCCGCTGTTTGGTCATGCTGCCAAATTACAGAGACCTCTTCTCTGAGAAGCTCCTGCTTCCCCATGTCTGGAGCAGAGGCTAGGAGGAATGCCTAGTAAGGAGGTAGAGTTTGCCACTTGACTCTGGCCAGGCTGTCACTGTGTGAAAGCATCAGTTTGTGTACACTGGCCAGGGACTCACTGAGGTTTAATAGGAGAAAATCCCAAAGCCCTCCCTTTCAAACCATGCAGCTGTCCCAGCTGATGAAGGGGAGACAAACCTCCACTGCCCAACACCAGAGCTCTGTCATTCCACCTGAAATGGTGGAACTGCCCGCCTGGGCAACAGAAATAGCATCCTCAGCTCCTAATGTCTGTCCTGCTGGCATCCTGACAGCCTCATGTTTGATTTCAGCATGGAAGAGCTAAAGCTATCAAGCCAGAACATCACAAAAAGAAAGGAGGAGGACATCAGTGGTGTGTAGAATGTGGGAATAGACTCTGTCTGAGCAGGGAAGCTGAAACTATTTGCAGAAAGAAACCAGGCTTCTTGGCTGGGGAAGCAAATGGGAGCAGGTGGAAAAGAGACAATATTGGGAAGCCACAACATGGTGAAGGGAAAAGAGGGAATCACCAACAACTCCTGTGTTGTTTCTCTATGGAGGTGCAGTTGGCTCAAGTAGCACTGTGGTGGGATGGCTTAGAGAATTCCACTCCTCCTGATGACTCACTTGGATCTTAGTAATCTGCTACAGGAAAAAAAAATCTGTTTATGCAATTTGCTTTTAACCCCCCCAACTTGCAAAAATCAACTGGCGCAAGCATGTAACTTCACATACAGGCACATGCATACACATGTCAGAACTGCATTAAAACAAGGGTTAATCTTGTTCAAACAGGATTAAAGAGTATAGAATCAAGCTGAGAAAAACGGGAATAAAATCTGCTGTGCAACAAGCAGCATTTCTGGTATACAGCCCTTGTATGTGTTGTACAATTCTTACTCATGGCCTGTATTCCATATTTTCTGTGAGGGCTCAGCTTCATGAACTGAATGGAACAAAACAATGCTAATATTGGCATTGGAAGCACTGGATGCTTCTCAAACTGCCCACCAGAGCCTAAATAAATTACAAGGTTTTCCTGGGGCAATGTTTACCTTGTGGACCAGTGTGGTATTTGGGTGCTTCTCAGAGATCCTCTAAATCATCTTCATGGAAATTCCATGAGCTGAATGAGAGATACTACCCACATTTTAAGGGCAGGATTTTAGCACAAGTATACCCTCCATTGTGGGTGCCCAAAGCTCTGTAAAGCACCACGGATACTGGCACTGTGTGCTGAAAGCACCTTTCCCTGGACTTCACTGGTATCGGCAAACCCTTGCCACAGTTCACAACCAAGGAGAATAGGAGAAGTCAAAATTAACTGACTTAAAATTTGAGTGTGTTAAAAACTAAGAGTAAAGTACCTGACCTAATGGATTTCTGCCAAACACACACCCCTCATTCTTTATGAGGCACAGTTTCAAAGCAAGTACTACCAGGCATTAGGGGTTAGGGAACATTTCCCATGATCCCAAGTTAATAAAACTTGTTTCCTCAGCATTAAGGTGTTGAAACACAGCATAAAATAAAACCAGTTTTTAAAACTACTTTCTATCCTTTAACATCTTTGTTTTAAGTAAATATTAAGATCTTGAGGTCTGACTCATACATTTCATACAACTGCCAATTCCAGTAATGCCTTGGGGAGTGCGATGGGCTGCTGAGGGTTCCCAGATTGTGTCCTCAGTGGATACAGAATGCATGGGCTGTGACTCACAGCTGCTGTAACCCGTGACAGCTCTGGGTCCATGTGGGCTGGCTCAGGGGCTGTAAGCTGAGGGCTCGTCCTGCCCAGTGCCCATCAAAATGCCCGGCCAGGCCATAGCAATGCCAGCCTTCCCTGCCCTCTGGCACTACAGGAATGCTGAGAGGCTGCAGGGAATGGACATTCCTTTTACACTGCCTGGGGCACGGGGATCCATGCTCAGGGCAGTGGGGGAAGGTGACTGCACTTACTGGCTGTCCAGCCTCAGTTTCTTTTTGTCACAACATCCCCTGCCATTGAAACATGGCTTTTGAGTGTTGAATTTACTGTATCACAGGACTGTGTGACAAGCAGTGTTTGTGCATTTTGTTGTGTGTCATTAGTTTCTTCCCTGTAAACATGCAGGCTGGTACTGAAAGATACATTCCACAGGCTTTTTAGTCTCAAGAGACTAAACTTTGAATTATTTTAAAATAAAGACTGAAAAATGAGATGGAGTAGTGAAATCAGTATTAATTCAATTGCATTTTAAGGGCATCCTGACATTTGAAAAAGAGGCCAAGCACATGCTGCCTGCTTGTTTTGATACAGATACATCTGTCAGGAATTCATGCACAAACTTGTATGGCACTCCCAGTATTGTGTGGTAAAATAATTCTGTATTGGTCTGCTCCCAATCTAAACACACTTGTGACTAGAGCACTCACATGCAGATAGAAATCTAGCAAATCAAAAAATGTTTCCAGGAGCTGTAACTTACTGAATTTATACACAAAACCTAACAGGTGATGAAATGATATACATCAAAGATTACTTTAGTTCTATCATAATACACTTCTACCATTAGATCTCATTTTATTGAAAGATTCATGCCTTACTGGCTTTTCTAGATTTGCTTTTATACTTCTGCCTTGCTATTTTAAGATATATTACCTTTAATCCAAAAACTGCCATCCTACCTAAACCTACTTAGAATTTGCTATAATTAAATCTCATTGAATGAAGATTAGTGAGAATTACGGCTCTTTCCCAGTGCAGTCTGAGGGAACACACCAACCACAGCATGTCATAACCCAGTAATGCTTTACACACCTTTATGCTTTATAATATCAAGACAAAGCTATAAAATAGGAGAAATTATTTTTCTTAACTGAGCAAAAATAATGGAACCCTAGTGGAAGACACTGATTTGTGTTTGGCTCATATTTCACAGCAGAAAGCCTCAGAGTTTTCATATATTCATGTGTTATTTGTACCATGTGTACAGGATGCGTTGCTTCCATACAGATGCTGCCAGGAACCACATCTCAGGGTGGAAGGGAGCTCAGGTCAGGACTGAGCTCCTGGAACTTGACTGCTTTGGAGGAAGTTCTCTGATTTGGAGCCACCACAGATGGCTCTAAATCTGTCTACATAGCAATTAACTAAAAATTAAAAGAAAATTGCCATTATTTGGGAAAAACCAGGGCAATTCTTTTAAAAATCATGTTGAAGCTTTTATATCCTGTGCTTTCTGTTTACTTCAGATACAACCCCATGCCCCATTTAAAACCTCTTAGAAATTATTTTCTTGGTCACTTAAGGAACCTGGAGCATACAATGCATTTTGAAGTTACCTGAATGACCGAGCTGGCAGCAGTGGACGGAGATTGACTTTGGGCCTGACCCTGTTCAGTGCAAACACTTGGACTTGGACTCTAATGCCTTTAGCACAACAGCCATTTTTATGAAACAAGTAAAACTCTTACATTGTAATAGACAACCTCAAATTTTAAATGAAGAAATGGCACTTCAAGGGTATTCCTCTGCAGTTCAAAGCAGTCAACATGCATTAACCAAAAGAAACACTAACTGAATCACCTTATTGACTAAATTAAGCATTTGCCTTTTTAAAAACATAAACAATAGTTAAATCTGAAATGTCACCCTAAATTCTCAGCTAGTACATGATTATTTTTAATGGAAAAAATCTCAGTATGCCTTTTCTGCAATAAAAACGTTTCAAAGATAAATTCTTTGAAAATGTTTTCTTACATTAGTAACTACAGAAAATTTATATTAAAAAAGAACAAGATACTTTAGTTTTGTTCTATTTTGTATTCTCATGCTCACCATATTGAGTTCAGCATTTTGTAAATAGAAAAGTTTAAGATTAATAAAATTCATGTGTGAGGTTTGCTTACAAGGATACTCTAGTTATTGGTCAGTTATATTGGAGTAGGTGGTAAGCAAGCCCATACTCTTTTACAACAATAACTTCTGTTCTTGAGGTGTGTTTTAGGGGCAGAAGAATAGTAGTTGCACTCTGAGCTGTTGATATATTGAGCTTTAGAGGAAATAGCCTCAGAAAATGTGAAACTGCTTCCAGCCAAAGCATGATGGAGCCCGGCTTTCCTGGGATGGCTGAGCACCTGCCTGCCCATGGCAAGTGGGGAATGAATCTCTTGCCTGGCTTTGCTTGTGTGCATGGCTTTTGCTTTCCCTATTAAAGTGCATTTCTGTCATCCCATGAGTTTTTTCTCTTTTTCCCTTTCCAGTTCTCTTCCCTGTCCCACAAAGGGTGAGCGAGCTGCTGCACAGGGGCAGAGGTGGCACATGGGCTTAAACCAAGGCAGGATTTCACACAGTGAGACCTGTGTTCAATTGCAAAGGGAAAGACTACTAAGGTGACAAAGGAGAACTTGCATGAAGCAAACTACAGAAGCAGTTTCCCCACACTTCTTTTTCCGGAGTTCATAGGTGATCCCTGGCTGGGCTGGCATAAACACCAGTAACTCAAATAGAATAAGGCTGTTTCACCCCATCAGCAGAGTCCAGCCCGCTTCTATAAAGATGATCTTTATACGTCCATAAATATTTCCAAAAGCTGTTGGTGATTTTGCACAAACTTATACGCAAACACAGTAGCCTGCAGCTATTCACAAGTGCTCAGGTGTGTTAGCAGTTAGCAAGTGAATTTCTTTGTCTGTTTTAAACTCCTTTCAAGAACACGTGAGCCAGGATAACAATGGAATCTGTAATACTATTACTCAGACAAATGTTTGGACACCTGACATACTCGAGTGAAGTGTGAGAGCATCTTTCACCAGCATCTCCCTGCAGGCAGGAACTACAGCGGACAGAAATGGTGTACAGGTGGGTGGAGAACTTCCCTGCAGGAACAGTCACACAGTCCCCATAGCCTTCCCCTGACAACACCAGAACTCCAGTGTGCAGCTGCCCCTCACTCCCTATCAGCGGGAGTCACACCTGTGAAATGATCTTCCAGAGACTTAAACCCACGGCACATTTAACTACCACACACTTGGTGGCATAACCACGTTTACCAATCTCCTCGGGTCATGCAATACTGATACAACCTACTTTAGTCTCCGCAACTTAAAACCAGCTACTTTTGTTACCAAAGGCTTTGCTGTGCAGAGATCAGAGTGCTAGTAAGTATTAAACTCCCTAAAAATACTTTACAGGTTTCTTCCGCAACGGAATGTTACAATTTTCCAAAGTCTGTTACCTTGAGACTTTCATAGGCTTGAAGTTGTAACTCTCACTCAAGTGAGTGCCACTTGAGGAATAAAACTGTTGCTATTCTGCTAAATTACCAGATCCTAAAACTGTGCCACCGATCTGGGACCGAACACTGCAGCTACTGTAATTATTTAGATAAAAATCATATTTGGGTAGATTATTTTTCTGCAAGATTCCTGCCTTTCTGAGCAAACAGACAATTTTGCATATTAGAGGAAGTCATGAAAGAGCTGGATTAATGCTAAAAATGCATGAAAAGCAGTTTCTCTGGTTGGTATTACCATACTGCTGGACAGGGTAGCAGTAACAAATCCATGGCACACGTGCAGCATCAGTACCCCCACCTGGACACTTACATTAAAAAAGCATGTTCAGCAGAAAAGAGCCAACTACATTTGGAGTTTGGGGTTTTGGTTAACTTTGCTTTGTTTTGAGTTACCTTTTTTAGGTGAATCATTATAAAATGTCCCTGAGAGCCAACTACTCACATGTATCTCTTGCACAACTTAAAATTTTCTGGCATTGCATGCACACACAAAAAGAAAACAGCTGCAGAACTAGACTCACCATCATTCACATAATTAAAATGCAGTATTAATATTTAATGGTGATTATTCTTTAAATAACCCCTCCACATTATAAGAAGTGCCCAGGTGCAGACTCCCTTCCAGCAGCAGTGCTCTGACCCCACCAAGGGAGCACTCCTGACTTGGCATACCAGAAGGACCCCAACCAAGCACAGCATCTTCCCTTTCACAGACACTCAAAATTATCACAAAGCAGTTATAACTGGCCACATTCCAGGCCAACATTCCCTGCAAAGTGGAATCCTTTGGTTATGGTAAAAAAATTCCAGAGGAATTATATACAATACCCAACCCAGTTTCATGTCTGCAAGTGACAAGTCTGCTAAACACAAATGTCGATCTCTCTTTTTTTAAGAAAAACATGAAATGTATATGGCTGGCAACCCCTCACTGACTTTGCTGCCTGTTTCTATGCCACACTTTAATTTGCTCAGTGTGTGGTTGCACCACCTCACAGGTCAGTTTTAGGTGTCAAAGCTGGTGTTCACATGGTGACAGCAGGAAGGACAAGGAGGGGTCAGCCCGGGCTAGACCTTGATGCAAGGAAAGCACCAATTTTTCTCCTGTGTCTCACCAGTTTGTAACCCTGGGTCCTCCTCCAGACCTTCCCACTGCCTAAGGCCGCAGGATGCCCTCGCCTCCATCCCAGTAGGTTCCAGCTCTTGCACCCAGTCCTGCCCCCACCTAGCCCTGAGTGCACTGGGACAGGAGCATCTTTGTCACAACTAAACCTCACTCTATTGAGGTTCCATGTTTAAGTACACAACAACTCCCCCTTCTTACAGGGGGAAATTCAGGTGAAATGCAGCACAGCAATATTAGCAAGGGAGGCATTTCTCTTCTGGGGTAGGCCTGGGGCTCCTGTGCTCCTCTCCGTTACCTCAGGCAAGGCCAGGGAATTCAAAATGCCCTTTGTCATTTTTTCTAACAGCGAAATGTCCAACACAACCAACCTCTTCAGAGCACTAGGTGTGTATTGCTAGGATCTGAACACAGCCCGAGGTCCTGAGGCAGAAGTGAAAAACACAAGGTGAAACATTCACAGAGACGAAATCATATTTAAGAGAGATATTAAATCACATTAAAAAAAAACCCCACAGACAATAAAGAGAAGAAAACCACGTAAGGAAATCCCATCTCCTCTTATTTTCCCACCTTAAAATAAAGCAATAATCCAAGGAGGATTTATTATTTTTTCTCTCTGGAAAACTGCAAGCTCTCAGTGACCTTATCCACAGGATCTCTGCAAATGTCCTCACACTGTACACAACTAATTAAAGGATTTGTCGTCAAGAAAAGTTACTGTGGTTTGTCAGTGGTCTGTTCCTTTTCCGTGGCACAAAAATCTCTAATTTCCATATTTTCCCACCACTATTCAAAACCAATTCCATGAAACAAAATGTAAGACAAAACAAACCCTCTCACCACCTCCCCAAAACTCGAAGGAAAACAAACTAACCAAAAAAATCCACAAGAAACCCCCCCCCCCCCTCCCCAAACACCAACAACTAACAAAATCCATCTACAAATTATGGCTGCAACGCCCCCAGAATCCACTACACCGGGACACCCTAGGGCATCCAAGCTCTGCCTGCAACTTTGGCTTCCACTCACAAGTGATCCAAGGAGTTGGTCATCCCCTGTGATCAGCAGGAGCTGATGGAACCCACACCAATAAAAGGAAGAACTACTTAAGAGCTGCATTTCCAACATTAGCATCTGTACAAATAAAGCATCTTTCACACTAGCTCAGAAAACAGGGTGTATTTTCATAAAAATAAATCTGTGTTTTACAGCAAATGAACCACTAGAGAATATAAACCTCTTCAGTCTGTGGGCTTCTCACCTCCTTAAAACCCCAGAGACAACAAAAGAGCACATACATATGTATAGACACACATACACGTGTGAACTAAAAGAATAATGCCAAGAAATTATAAGTTTGGTAAATCTGATGCATCAGGAAAAAATCACTCAGTTTTAAGAATAAAATTACTGTCAAAAAGAAAGCTACTCTGAGTGTGCATCCTGCAGCAGCAACTCAACAGCATTTGAGAAAAAAAATAAGAAAATTTTATTAATCTAAAATTATATATTTACATGCTTACAACGAAGTTGAGATGTTTTGTTGCTCTTTGTCTATTTTCAGAGCTACATACAAGAAGCTTCCCATGAGCTCCATTACATCCATGATTATGACAATATTTAAAATCCCAGAAAGGATAGATGACTGTGCAGACTTGCTTTTGGACTTATCAAATTACCCTTTGATTACACTGAGTGCTTTACAGATAGGTCACTACTTGCATTCACAAGATATTGCTAAAGGAAATAATTAGTGAATGAAAGAGCTGTTTTGTCACATGCAAAGTGCTTTACACCTTGCAAATTATTGGGAAAAAATAAGTTAATGCCCCCCCCCCCAAACTGTTGTAATTATAATATGATTTAATACAGCTGCTCAACCCATATTACCTGTGTATCCAACAGAGCCATAACTGGGACGCTTCTACGTATGAAGCATACGAGCTAGTTATAAAATGTTTGATTTAGAATAAAGGCTGTAGATAAAACTTGAGAACTGCATTTCCTTGCTTCTTTGCCCATACCCAAACCTTAGCAGTGCCTGCAGTTTGTGGGATTCAGCCTGTGCTTTCCCTGGGTGGATGGTACTCACCCAGTCACTCCAATAAATGTTTTTCTGTCCATTCTGAAGCTAAGATTCACATTAGATTTCAGAGCATGACTACATTTGCAGACAGCTTATCACTGCTGCTTTACTAAATACCAAAGTCATGGAACAATATGGCTTTAATTGCAGAAAACATTCCTACTAAATCAGAGTTGTGTTTTTAAAATTAATTTATACTTGTGACAAAATATTTTGCTTAATAAAATAGTCAAAAGTGACTGAAATATTTAACTAAAACAATCCTGCAACAGAACTGATTTTATAAGACTAAAAGAAGCTCCAACCAAATTATGAAATGTTCTTCCCAGAAGAATTTTCAGCTACTGACAATTTTATGCTATTTGCATCACTTTAGTAGTTGTGTAGGATGAGAAAGAAGGTACATAAACAACTATTTTTTTTCTGTGCTTATTAGTATTCTAGCTGTGGAGTCTTTTTCAATGATTCATGTGTTAAAGACTATCTTCCCATCAATACTTTACATGAATTTTTTATATGTTTATTTTAGGAGCTGCTTTTTCACAGTAAGGTCTAATATTTGTAAACATTTCCACGTAAAACAGGCTTTTGCTCTTTGCATGTGTCTTACCCAACATGGCATTTAAAATAATGTTCTCCACTGGATTTCCAAGGGTCAGATGCAACTTGGCAAGGGGAAGACAATGAACTGATTATACCTACAAACTTGGTTTGGGGGGATTGTTTGCAGCTGAAGAGTTAAAGCCATGTGTTGAATTTCAATCTATAAACATGGCCCACAGTGCCAACTTGGCAGCGAGTCCTGCATTCAGAAAGAGCAGGGCTCCCTAGCTGCCCAAGGGAGGCAGCTGGAGGAGGGGCAGCTGCACATGCAGCCCCTTGCCCCTCCACGGCCTTCTCCCCAAGACAGCTCCCACTTTGCAGAAAGTTTCTGCAACAGCCCAGGAAAGGTCACAGCTTGCATTTCAATGAGCATATTAAAAGGAGATCTGGCATATATTATTCCTTCATAAGAAAAATGTCAGATCTTAAGCTACAGCTATAAAGACAATTGGGTTTTGTAGCGGAGTTTAAATCAGTCCAGCTCAAGCGGGGCTTACTGGTTCCAGGGGAATGAGCCACAATGAGCCAGGCTGGAAATGAGATGTCAGCTCCTAGCAAACCTGCAATAGTATCCCACACAATGCATTCACACACACCATTTAAAATTCAAAATGCAGCTTGAAAGAAATCAAATTATAGTGGATAAATCTATATTTAATTTTAAGAACTGCAAAAGGCCAAACCTCTTCTAAAACTGGAGGATGAAAACCAAAAAAGCTTTCTTTGGGGAAGACATTCTTTTTAGTATGTATTTTAAACTTCACATGCAAGTTGCAGAAAGATCAGGTTACTGGTGATATACACCAAGGTTTAAAGGAGATGTCTTTATGAGCGACCATTAAAGCAATATGAACAGCTTCCCATGTCCTGAGCTCTAAAAGATGCCTATTCTTTGTCAGTCTTTGTGTAAATCAAGATCTCCACATAATCTTTGCATGTAGATAAAGCAGGAAACATTGGGGGATGTAACCCAAATGCACCTAAACACAAACAGGAGAAAAGGAAAACCCAAACCAGAAGGGAGATTAAGCTCCTGCAATGTCTTCAGTGAAAGGACAACTGTCATCTTTTTTTCAGCTGGACTCTTTCACAGAAGAGGAAGAGCCAGCAGCAGCACAGTTGAGTGGCGACACTGCCCTCTCACTGCCTCCAGACACACAGCCATTTGAGCAGTGTGGGCAGGGGAAAGCTGGCATCAAGTCACGTCCTCCATCTTAGTCCCAGCTGGTACCAAGCTCCAAGGAAACAAAGCGACTTCAGACTGTGCGATCATATATTCATGACCAAGAAGAAATATAAAAACCAGCACGTTTGAATTCCTGACAACCACAGAAGAATAGTGCTTTGGCATGTTGAATTTTTCCAGCCAGCCTTTGCTGACCTATAAACCTTTGTGACTGGAACAAATGCAAATAGAGCCGACTTGCCTCCCAAACTACTAAGGGGTATTCAAGCCGAGTTGTGTCTAACAGGCTAACAATAACCCACTGTCCCACCCATGCAAAACACACAGTCTGGGAAAAACAGCTTTAGAAAAGCACTTGACAGAGGCATAAAGTGCAGACTACATCAGAAAAAAGCCATCTTCCTTCATACTTCTTCACCTAAAATGCCACAATAAAAAAGTAATACAGAGTAAAATTATCTCACTATTCAAAGAAGAGTGCACAATTTTAAAAACAGGCTGGGAATTTGCAGCTGAGAAAATCAGGGACTACACCATCTGAAGTTCTTTTGGCTTCAGCCACCAAATTTCATGTCCTAAAAGCAAACTCACAGTAAATAACAAAACCTAAAAAATGGTTGCATACTAACCCAATTAGGTACTACACTGAACTACATTACACTTTAGGAAAAGTAGATCCAGAGGTCTACTTGGTCTGCTTGACTACACTAATCTTTGGATTACCTTTCTCTTTAAGTGATCACTATTCCTGTATTTTTCATCAGGGAAGGGTGAAATGCAAAGGTATTGACAGCTCCAGCTTCCATACAGTCCCAAAAGCAGCTACAGGCAAGGAAGATCCAGATCATATAGTAATTCATCAAAATCTCTTAATCAGAGGAAGGCTACAAGGCAACGCTGTAGGGCATTTACTCAGTGGAACCAAATTTCTTTCCCTGAGGGAGCTAAACCAGGGAAGTGGGTGATTCCTTCCTGAGTATCCCCGCGCCCTGACTATCCCCATGTCTGACTGAGTTCAGGCCAGAGGGTGAGTGGGGCCAAGCAGCAAAGCAGCATCACTCCGTGTATAGAAAGAGGTAGATGAACAAAAGCACAGGGATGCAGAGGGAACATGGTGCTACTCAGTGCTCTGCTGTGTGCCTGGGCCTGCACTGCTGGAACACTCATTGGGTGAGCCAGAGCACTTTCATCTCAACACTGCCAGATGAATTCAAGGTGTCTAATTTACCCCACCTAAATTCAGGTATCCAGCCATGTAATTCCCTGAAGTTGTGCATGTAACCAGTGAAAAAAAAGATGCACCTCCTGATGAGCCCTAAGACTGCTGGCTGTGCTGGAAGCCTGGGCTGAGCAAACTCCTGCTCTGGTACTGCGGTTCATTCCCCAAATCTAATCTTCCTCATGCAGAAAGAACCCAGGCCAGAGTGCCAGTCCTACAAGCAGCTACCATTAGCCTTCCTACATCCAGCAAACTACCTGCATGTATAAAATTGATTGTGTGCAACTGCCTGGATTCTGAGAATAGCAGATACATTTCTGAAACTTCATCAACATCTAGCTTTTAAGAATAGAGAGTTAAGGAAGGCTGAGAAGATTTGTTGCCATTAAAGCATGTATGATATACAACCATTTGATAAACACTCCCCCATAACAAAGCAGAGACAACTGCCCCCAGGACTGTTTAGAAGACAGAAATGTGAGCTTCTCTCTTTGTGATATCACCTGGGAGAAGGTGGCAAGGCAGAACCCTTGCAAGAGGCTACCCAACTTGTACAGAACGCATTCACCCCATCTCCGGAGCTACTACAAGAAGATCCCTGAGGATCCCAAAAGACAGGACATGTAATATCTAAAGGCTGAAGCTTTCTATCCATAGTCTTCTGTTATAAAGCAACAACACATCCCAAAGATAAATTAAATTCCACTATGCTGAAATGGTAAACAGTTAAACAAAAGCAGGTATTTCATTAAAATTCACTGACATTCATCTCTTTATTGTATTTCTGCATAGATTTTGTGTCCTCTAATTTTATTTTGGTTTTAAACACTTTTTCAGTAGCATTAGTATTGATTCCAATTTGTCTGGATTTGCAGCATTTATAGAGAGTGGGGTGTTAAAGCCTCTCAAAAGGCAAATAGGAGAATAGGAAAGACACTCTCTCTTCATTTGGCTTTTCTCATAAATATTTGCTAAAGGTGTTAGTGTTGCAGGGGGTCAGCAATATGCTGCCAGGTGATGAAATCAAGGATGAAAAATGAAGCCAAATTACCATTATTTTGGCTTAGAAACAACTAGCACATAGTTCTGCAAAAACAACGATGTGTAAAAAGTCTCTTTTACATTTAATGCAATGCAGCAAATTAATTCTGTGGATTAAAAGTTAACCTTTGAAGTGTGCATTATAACACAGAGACATACATTTTATGGACTCATTTGAATGTGAAAAACAGCTGTGCTACCTTTTCTTTTTTTTTTTTTTTAATCTTTACATGCCACAGTTCAAGAACTTGAAGTGTCAGCTGGGTTTTAAAACCATATAACTTCTCTAAAACTTCCATCTTGTCCTTGCTTACTTTGAACACATGAAAGCAGGCAGAACACAGCTCAGAGGTTAGCTCCCAACCCAGGTACCCAGGGTAGCCAGGGCTGCAGGGCATCCTACACATTTGTTAAAGGCCTACAGGGAATGCACAGGCTCTGACTACCCAAAGCAATCATTTCTGACAGAGAAAAGCCTGTCTCGGCCCTCCTTGGGTCAGGGCACTCCTCCACACTGGCTTCCAGTTCACATCGCCTCCTCCACCAAGTCATTCATATGATGGTTTACTACAAACTGCAGGGTAAAACACATTTTCCCAAAGGTCTTTTCCATTTAGTAGCTCCCTGAACCAGTTGATCACAAGGAAAGCTTTTAATAAAGCAGTTTGTAAACACCACAGTTATCTTCATTCTATTTTTTTGTGTCCCTGTTCTTTTTAAAAAGCACTGAAAATGGTTACTAATGCCAAAGATAGACATGACACTGCCATTTGTCTTCCCTGACTGTCACAGGTCAAACTTGTGCGTCCTCAGTAGATGCTACAAACAGCCAGCCAGAGGAGAATAATCCACATGACACTTCACACATATGTCATGTCTTACATGGAGCTGAAGAGGGGAAAGGGTTTCATAAAATTTTTGAAAACAGCAGATTTTTACCCTTTTGCAAGAATAATACCTGAGTAGGTGTTTCAGTCAATTTTGCTTTGAATTTACACTAAATGGCCTTTTAATTCTAGAGGTTCCTTGAATAAGTTTCTTCACATCAGATGGAGAAATCATCAACAGCAAAGATTAGATATTCTACAAAAATACCCCACATTGGGACAGAAAGAGTAATTCTCTTCCTCAATACAGTGTTTTGTTCCAAGATAAAAAGTTCCAATTATAAATAATTCAAGATTTGGATTCTCCACTTAAGTCTATGAAGAAAGGCTTGTTGAGACAAGGTGTAAAGAACAAGTAAAATAAAGATAAAAGGACAGTAGAGAGGATTTTATCCAAACTCAGCCCCAGAAATCATTCAGAATTCAGACAGAATACTTCTGATTCGGTTGTTATTACTGGGGTGGTTTGGTCTTGTTCCCCAGTCGACAACTGATGGATTATTTGTACCAGTCCATCCTGGGGAGTGGCCACCTCCCATATAAAACTGCACACATTTGGTAAATCTCTTGCATAAAAGGGACAGCCCACATGTATACTGCATTTCTCAGAGTATTATAACCAAGCAGTGATAGAACTATTACTGACTACTTAATTTTAGAAGGACAGTGAGGAAAAGTATTCTTTCAGGAGAAGTGCCATAGAAGGCTTTTGCTACAGGATTGGGATGCACAGGCATTCTGGGGAAAGCAGCATCAGGGCAGTTCTGTCACATACAATTATAAAAACATGGATCTAGACATAAAATATGGATGTTTATCAGGTGCAGCCAACTTAAAAGCAATAATTTCTTACTGATTTAAACAGCAAAACTTAGGGGGGAAAATTAATATTAACAATCCTGATCAGATCATCAAAAGGTAAGACTTTGATAGCTCTAACACATTTTAGTAAAAAGTTTGGTTTGGACTTCTTTTTGTTTTGCATTTGATGCAACCTCTGTGGCTTGTGCTGTGTCATAGTGTTTTCTTTGAAAGGAAATTAAATTGGTCAATTTTTAGATTAATGTACTAATTTCCAGGAAAGGCTTTTCCCAGTTATGTTTGTTAATATTTTTCTAAGAACACACTTATTCTTCATAGTATTATACACAGCATTTCCTTCAGGCCATTTGTCCTTATTTTGTAAGGCAAAGGGGACAATATAAATTCTTTGGAAAAATGAATTGCTGCATCTCCCCAGGACAATTGTACAGCTCATTCTTATTTTCAACTCAAGTGCTCAGGCAAAAGCACAGAAATCCTGATTACATATCTAAAGCCTCCTGACTGCACGTTCTTCAGTTCCAAATAAAACAAAAGCATTCTTCATCAGCGAACCCAAAGGTCAATTTTGGGAATGGTGCTGTTGTGCAGAGTCCTGGCTGAATTTAGGATTTCTGCAAGCCCCAGATCCATCAAAGTACCAAAACATATTTAGCTATTCACATTGCAGTGGTGCCATCACTGCTGCAGGGCCTACTTTAATCACATAATGTTGGGAGGGCAGAGACAAAAATGGTTTATGCTGAGAAAGCTAATAGTTTTGAGGAACAGTGTGTTGTCCCATTTACAGGGGTGCTGGTTCAAATTTTGCCTTCAGTGAAAGTAGGATCCTTCCTCTTAATTTCTGGTCCTTGCTGTAAATCAGGTTGTTGCCATCAGAGCTTTAGGAACTTTTTGGTAAACGTTAAGAGATTTGCACAATTAGCATGAGACTCACATGTGTGTGACTGGGGAGAGCAGCCTTTCTGATTATTCATTGGGCTCATTTCAGATGTCCCTTGCGTTCCGACGATCTCTCCAGTATTGCCATAGGTAAGTCACGACGGAGGTGACACAGAGCTCCCTCGCGTTTTTAGGAACCCCCGTGTAACCAAGCACGCTGCAGCAGCACCGAGTGGGAAGCGACACCAGAGTAGATGCCGAGCTGTACAAAAGGGTTGCCTGGCCAAGCCATTTGGGATGGATCATTAAGGAGTCTCGGAGCGATACAATCGCCTCGATTGTTCTCACCGGGGCTGGGAAGGGGGAGGCGATTCCCACGCTGCTCCCGGCTGCGGTAAATCACCTAGGCGGTGCCACATCCCCGCGGGCTGACAGGCTGTCACCGAGCACCCACAGCGGCCGGGCAGGGGGCAGGAGCGGCCACTCCCCACGCCTCACTGCCCTGCCAGAATTGGCCACTGACAAAATCCTGGAAACGAGTCTCACATGCAAGACGAATGTTTTCACTTTTAGGTTATTCACTCATAGATGATAATGCAGAATAAATTTGTTACTTTTTCTGAGGCTGTGGCAGACCACATTAGAAACAAGTGAATCAAAAAAGTAAAAGAATTCACATACTGTCTCAAACTGAATCCCAGGGTAAATACACAGTTACACACTTACTTACTCCAAGAATCCATTTATTTAGGTATTGCCTACTCTGAGAAAAGCACAAGCGTTACACACACTCCAGACAATATTCTTGATTGTCTTATATTTAGACTTGTAAATGTGCATACCCTTATTTAGTCCCAAAACGAATCTGTCTACATATTTCCTTTATTTGGGAAACTAAAACACTGCTGAAGACAATCCTTTGGACAGTTTTAATGGCTGACTTCTTCTACCTGCCTTTTAAATGAACATTTCTGTATACTGCACTAAGGCCCTTAAGAAAGATATCTGCTAAACTGAGAACTACAGGAATGGTCAGATAGCTTCCACATTAAATATTCCAGCACACTCAAAAATTTTAAGAGTGTCAAAAATCATTCTACATTGACATGAACACATCCTCTTCAACAGCTTTCTGTTGCAGAAAGTTTATTCCTTTCTTTGCTTCCTTTTTGTGTAACAGAACAGCAACAGAGTCTTGCCATCTCCCTCCCTCATTACGTTAGTTCAGTTATCCATTCTGCTTTTTGTGGGGTCATTTCCACATTTATGTTTTCATTTCTAGCACGAATACATAAAGCATGTAGATATATAAGAGTTCAAAGTTGTGCTGCAGGAACATTGTAATAGGCTTTGGACCAGACTGAGTTTATGTATCTAGACTGACTGCATGTGGATATCAGGTCCATGCATGCTGGGAAGAGGATTCCAGATGTAGTGTCTCCTGTATCCAGCCTGCATATCAGACACCCAGGTAACAAGAGTTTCATAGGGGAAGCCTACAGAAAACACAAATAACTCTGCTCTCTGTGAAACAGTGTTTATAATAAACTGCCCAAATATTCTCCTTTCCTTCATGCATACCAGAAACTTCTGTGGGAATGCTCAAGGTATTGATTTGAGGGAAAGAAAGATGGATAACTTTACCTAATATAAGAACATGACAGTAGGTGCATCACAGGGTAAATATGACTTCATCGAGTTCTGTTAACAAATTATAGGCTCAATCTGAAGGCATTAACACAGCCCTCTATCCCACATGTATATATAAAATACGCTACTTGTGAGCTTCATTTTTTGGTCTAAACCAGATGAGAATAAACAACAAACAAGGTAAATTTCTAACATCCTTCTAGAGCATCATTTCTTCCAGCAAAAGCCAGGATTAATTTATGCTAGATATATTTTTATCTGCCCTTTTTTGGATCAGGAATGCACTTTATTTCTATTATCTCAATGCTCCTCTTGTCAGGCCATGCTCCCTTGGGTAGGAGGGGCTAGTTGCCAACACAAGAACAGACAGCTCAAGAATTTGGAGCTCTACACTCTAAGTGGAATAGATATTGCCAAGCCCTTTAGGGTCATATTTTTTGAAGGAGACTATGTTTCTTAGTCAGGGCCTGCTTTGCAGAAGTGTCCAGCTCTCACACATACACTGCGACCAGTACCAAAGCACTGAGCTTCTGGATCTTTGTCTGTTTTCCAACTCTTTCTCCACCTCCGGATTTGAATACTGTACATACTGACCTCTGGGTGTTTAGGCTTTAGCATCAAAAATAAAAATGCTGCCAAATTTCAGAAAGCTGTGATGTAGATGAGGGCAAAGCATGTGGCACTAAACACACCAGTGGAAAAACCTGAGATAGCGAGTCCTTGGTGAGCAGAAGTGTCAAGAGCATCACCTGTTACCATCGGAGGAGCATACATCTCAATTATTTACAGAATACAGATATATCACAGTGAAAGACAGACCAAATGCTACACAAACTGTGTTTGTAGTGGCACAAATCATTTATGAGTTTTGTAAAACCCTCCAAAGACAACTTATGCCTTGCCTGATGCAGAGGGAAATACTGTATTAACTATAACAGCAGCTGCCTTAGCCATGTATTTCTTTGTATTTATTAGTCTTCTACTATGGAATCATATTACTTTTTTTCATAAGTCATAAAGCAGATTTCAAGGATCTGTATTAATCTAGGGCTTCTTTTTGAGTTTTCATAAGCAACCACAGCAAACACTTGCACTACACTTAGGTAACATGTCTCAAGGGATTTACCAGACTATCCTGGGAGCTTACTGAAATTTGGTTTGACTCGGAGAAGAAACCTCCCCACCGAAACACTCACAACATTTAAAATACTTTGTAGAAGACACCATCAAATGCCAAAACCATTTGAAGCATGCTGCATTATTCGGTACTTCTATGAAATTTCTGTTCAGGTCAATAAGAAAAAATAAGAAAATGTAGATAGTACAAGTACTCACAGGGTCTTGGAAAAACAAAGATGTACTCTTATGAGAAAAGACAAATTGTTCACATTTATTCCTCTTATGCCTCTCATAAAATAATTCAGACACAAGCCAAAAGGTATCAGTACTCATCTGGCATGGTACATGAATGCTAGCATTTAAATTGCAGTATTTGTGTTCTGATACTTGAGCAGGCACTTAAAGACCCACATCTGAATGTCCCTTTGCTTCATCTACACTTCTTGGGTTCCCCCTCAGTTTTAAAATGCAGACATCTGAGGAGGGAGGAAAGCACCATTTCATGTTATCTTTAATTAAAAGTTAGTTTGATTAAAGTTTGCTAAATATAATGACAAGAACATTACTTCTCTGGGGACAGGTCCATTCACACAGATCACTGTGCTGCCCTTGTGCCATACAATTGGAATGTCAAGGTAGAGACTTCAGACTGTTTTACTGTCCATTAAAACTTTGGGAGAGCTCCCAGTGCATGTCTGAACAGTTGCACAGGTCAAAGTCCTCTGCTGTGCAGCACGAAGAAAAACTGCGACAAGAGAGACACAAGAAAAGTTCTCATTCCTGCTGCCTTGGTATAAAATTCCATATACAACTGACTTCTTAAGGCATTTAGGAAAATGATGCTCTGCACTGGATTGTCATCCCTATTTCACATATCCATTTTTATCCCTTTACTTTCAATGAACTAGGTAAAAAAGCTGCCTTCATGAAAAAATGTTGTGCGTGTTTCTAATTCAGTTTATTTATAAATCTTTTCCATTGGTCTTTGTGTTTAAGGATGGAAGAGATGTAATTTTTACACCAAGTTCTATCCCCACACTGAATATCCTGCAGAAGTTACCCAGAACAGAGATGCTATGGTAGGACAGCTGTATCTCTACCCTGCCAACCGCAAGACCCAACACTGTGAAGCCAAGAGCATCAGAACTGAACGCCAATAAAACAGTAACACCACACATGGCATTGTTGTACCTTCTTCACATACAGTGAAAATAGCATGAGCTTGGTCATTTTTCCTCTCTGCTCTTCTATCCTGTGGTATCCCCACCTGAAAACTCTCAGATGTGAAAAGAAAATGGAACTAATATATTAAAAGAAAACCAACCAAACAAAAAAAAACAATTAAAAACCCCAAAACATTAAGTATAACCCAGTATAGCTTTCTTTAATGTGCAAATCTCAGGATTTTAAGACCATTTCTCTGAAGAGTACCTAGTAAAAAGTGCCATGTGTCCCAAAAACTGCAGCTCCCTTCCAGCAGTATAAAGACTTGTTTCATGCAGAACTTACAACATGCCACTGAGCAACTCTTATGGACTCCTGGGCATCAGGCCAAAATAATTTGGGGGAGAAATTCCACATATGCAAGGGGGGAAGAAAATGAAATAGCTCCCAAGCAGAGATATAAGAGTGTGTATGTGTGTTTTGTTAGGAGAAGCTTTAAACTACCAGAATAGATTTATGACAGCTCTTCCAGGGATTATGTGTTGATGAACCAGTTACACAGTCAGGGGTCCGTGACCAGTAATGGTTCACTTATGGATATTGCCCAAAGGTGTGTACATAGATAATTAGGATGTTACATGCCCATACATGACAGTAAACTGGCATTCCAGGACTATGGAAAAAAATGGAATATCCCCTAACTATGGGTCAGGAAACAGATATTCCTTTCTCCTGCCGGTGACACCTTGCCTTGCTGACACAGCAAGCATAGGGATGGTCAGTGAAATAGCTGTGAAATCCCTCCTGGACTAAGCAGGAAAGTTCTGCTTCTGGCTGCATTATTCTGGGAGTAGCAAAATTACAATACACAGAACGTTATGAATGCTTTTGTTTCCTACTTTTCTTCTGAAATGTTTGAATTAGAAAAACATGAGGAAAATGGAGAAGAAATAATTTTGTGAATTAATTTTTAATTTTAACTTTCTAAATGACCACGAAGTACTATTATTTTCTCATCTGGTTTTCAAAGGCGATCTAACAAGTGGTGCCACAGGCAACAATTCAATTATCATCCACACTGTCAGGGATGGCAGTTTTCCATTAGATAAGCAGATGATCTTACCAAAACAGATCTCCAGCTCCCAATACTCTGCAAGGCAGACTGAAATCTTGTATTGCTCTGATTTTCCAACAGCTATACCCTGAGACTGAAAACATTTACACACTGAAATAGAGTGGAAAAAGCTGTCCTAATGTACTGACTCCTGTCTGTGCAATGGCCTGTCCCTGGCACTTTCACTCTCAGGACAATAGGAAACAGCTTTAAGAGGGGCTGAAAAGGTCTGGATGCACATCTGTGACACTGGTCCAAGTCATCAAATGCAGTCCTTTGATACTGAAATATAAGGAACAGCCATGTTCCACTCAGAGTAGTGGGTAAGAGAGAAATTGCTGACAACATACTTAAACAGAGTAAAATGAGGAATATATTTGTGTGTTCACTCCGCTCCACAGACCCTTTGGATCACATGGTGAAATGGAATAAGTTCTCTGTTACAGAAAATAAGGCAAAAGCCAGAAAGGACTATGAAATCAGATACAGAAGGAATTACATTCACAAAAAGGGGAAATCAAATGTTAAAATACATAAAAGATAGTTAGGTATTTCCAATCTACCTTCTCATAAACTTTCCTTCTTACAGCATGCAAGGCAGAACAGCCATCCTCCCTGTGCCTTCCTGCCCCATGTGTGTTACAGGTCTGTACACAACTTGCGTCAGTTCTGGAGAAAGAGAAGGCTTGGATTTCCTGACTTGCCTGATATTGTGGTAAATTGTTCTGTCCTAATCAAATTCAAAAATATTTCCTAATGCTGAAAAAAAAATATGTTGACTCTCCTTAATTATCATCACAATGAAAGTCATGTTCTGGAAAGGGCATGCACCAAAGACAAAACATGTCTAGCTATATAGAGAGCTGAAAAAAAGGAGTTCTTCTCATCTATTCTTTATTATAAAAAGGTAACTAAAATACATTTTGTCAAAGTACTATAGAATGCACTTTAGAAATAGCAATAAAAAATAATTTGCCTGAGGTGAAAGCTCTTCCATGCTTACTGTTACTTCACTTCAGTTTAATAACCACTCCCACAAGAAAGGCTTTGTCAGGCTGGATCTACCTAAGTTTGGCAGAGAATATTGAACTGAAAATTCTAAAGCATGAGAAGTGTAAAAACACCAGGAGGCAGATTAAATAAAGAGTTTGCACTAGGGACTCTGGCTGAGTAAATACAGTTTCTGCAAGTGCAGAGCGCCCTTTGAGAGAGCATGAATTTGTCCAATATCTTTTGGTAGTTTGCTGCAGGAGGAGGTAAGAAAAGGGAAGAAAGTGATTGGGAGGGCAAGGGAACAGGAGAAGGAAAATTTAAGCCTGTCCCTTCTGGTAGCTACTACCCAAAGGCAGCAGGTATGTCTGGAGAGCTCAGTGCTTCTGTGCACAAGTGACAGGGCAGTCACACAAACAGAGTTGATTTCTTGGTCTAATACATGACACATTATGCTTCCAAACCAGTTGAATCTCAGCCATATTAAATAGCTATTTTTGTCAAATAATATGCAAAAGCCAGTTGTCAGGTCTCAATCTTTTGTTCAGAAGAAGGTATTTTGTCAAGCAAGTCAGAAAATTCTGTTTTAAATGTTTATTTCATTACCCCCATGTCAAATAGAAGCAGATCTCTTTGTGCAGTGCTCCAAACATGTCATATTCCAAAAACAGGCACACATCACTTGGGAGGCTTCTCCATTCAGGTCAGGTAGATAGGGGTGCAGGATGGGAGAGCTATTTTCTTGCTTCATTCTGAGGTGGGAGCAGCACCTCTGCTACTCAGCAAGCACACTCCTTATTGCCATTGTGCTGCACCTTGTCAGATTCCCAGACGGAACAGGTATCCCTGGAAAATTGTAAAGCGCTAACTCACAGCCCAGCCTTTTGAAGATAACTCCATTCAACAGCACCCTGTTTTCATGGAATGAAAGTAGGTTCAAACAGGAATTATTAAAAAAAAATTCCAACATATTTTCAAATTTCATTTTCCTCTTAGCTAAAACATAAAACATTCAAATTAAAAGGGCATGAGTCCTGCTAGCTTCTCTTCATATCACTCTTCCAAAACAGAAGAGAGAAGTGGCCTCAGGCTTTGGCCAGAACTTGCAGGGAGAGACAGAGAGGAGGAAAGAGACTTATTTGTTCAAATGCACCATTTATCATCCTTTAATTAAATACAGCTCAGGAATTTCCCCAGAGTTGTAGAGGGAGGACCATAGAGCTTGCAATAGACATTTAGGACAGCACTGTATATTTCCACCAGCACAACATTCCCTATACAGGCCACTAAGTGAAGCCTCAGGTGCTGACAGCAACTGTTGTTCCACCATCCTGTTGTCCCACCTCATGGTCTCAGTCTACAAAATTATGTATGCTCTTCCCTAGACTTCTTAGTCATTTAAATGGTCCTCAAGCTGCTTATTGCCTAAATTTTCAACTTGATGAAACAGAGAAAATACTCAGTTAAAAAGGCTTGTAACTGCTGCAAAGGACCAGTGCGAGCCCCTCCTGTGCTCAGGTCACTCCATCTGCAGAGATGCAGCTGATCCTGTTGGACTACACCCAGCAGCTCCACAGCTCTGCTCACAGGAGGAAAGGGAGGCATGAGTAGCTGACAAGATCAAAGCCTGTGAAACTATTCCCCTCTTTCCAGTTTGTAGGAAATGCAGAGAGGGACTGGCTCCTAATGCTTATGGGGACATTTTCTCAAAGAGGCAGATTAATCATATTCTGTCCAACAAAAGCCACCAGGAAAGTTGAGAGCTGTGGCTGCTGCAACCTCCATGTATTTTCTCAGACTCTGCTCCTCAAGCTGTCCAAGCTTAATTCTCTTGGTTTATATGTGCCCTGACCTTTTTCATGTGCCAGCTGGTATTTACACCCTATGTGACACATTGTAGATAAACTGACACAGACTAAGCCCTCTCTTCACTTTTACAGATTACAGACACTTACTGCAAATAAACAAACAAAACCATGCTATGCAGCTGATTTTCCTTTGTAAGCATTGCATTTCACAGGGAAAAGGACTTAAATAAAAATTTTGAAGGTATTTTAAAAAATCCCACAAAACCAGAGAGGATCTAAAAAATTCTTTCCGTACACACTCTATTCAGTACTTTCAATTTTTAATGTTTTCATTACACATTTTTATATACTGGGCTGTGATGTAATTTCAGTTTCTGTCTCAATAATATTGTGTTTCCATACTTCAGGTTAAATTTCCCTTGAGGTTAATTGGAGTCTTTGCTCAGCAAGAAAGTGGGGACTGGCCAAAGCCCCCAAGCTCCTGACTGATAGGAACTGCAGTGTGCAGTGACCTCCAGTTCTGCCCAGCACCTCATTCTTACTGCCCTCTGCAATATTCTCCTCCCTCTAGCAGGAATGTTTTTAAACTTGAGCTCTTCAACTCCAGTTCCAGTGTTGAGGGACTAAATTTGAAAGAGCTTTGGCTTTCATTAGCAAATCATCAGTACCAACAAAACCACAAACAACAAAAAAAACACATCAGCATGCTTTTCAGCATCAGCGCTGACTGATGTCTCCTCCTTCCCCCAGCTTTTTGGGTTTTGAAGGATTTTTTTGTTGTTGGTTCTTTAATCAGTGAAACTAGACTATTGAGCTTTGGGAAGGAAAAGAGAGCTGGTTCTTTCATTTTATAATTAGTGGAAATTCAGTAGGAGCATTAACAGCTGTCTCTTTCAAAGACATGCTCAGCATCCTCTATGCATGAGCTGGAGCGCAGAGCTGGGCAAGAGACCTGCAACAACACTCCCATCCCCACTGGTGACACTCTACAAGCAGCTGAGCTGAAGGACAGCCCCTGCTTGCTGGTTGGGCAGGCTAGGGGCTTTGTTTGGCTCTCCCAGAACACAACTTTATTTTTTACCTTCTGATTAACAGCGTGGAAGAAAGAACGCATGAGAGAAGCAGACAGAAAGACAGAAAGTGTCCCACATGATGAGATCAATTAGGCAATCATTTTGGACATGTTCAGACAAAGAAGGTGGTCTCCTTGGAAACTGCAATCACATGCACACACACACAGAATAACTTCTTCCACATCCTATTCTCTGCTCGGTACAACAAATTTGGATGTAAGTGCCAAGGGACAATCGCACACCCAGCGTCCACAAGCTCATCAGCATGTCCAGCTTCACAGAACAGGCCCCCTTGACTCCTCTCCCACAGATTTACCATAGACTGCAGCATTAGAAAGTGTATCAGGAGGGGGACAAGGAAGGGCCAGGCAGAGCTTCCAAAGTTTAAAGATGAAAATTATAGCTTTTTGGAAACCAAAATACCTCTTAAAACCTTCAAAGGCTTCAGAAAAATCCCAGACATGAAAGTAAAGACTAGGAGAAAGTTACCTGCCTGCAATGAAATAGCAAATTTACTCTGCGACAAGGAAAACAAACAGATACTTAGTAACTTTTCTTTTCAATTTGAAAAATAAAGGAAACAAGGTTTTATATCCACATTTGCAAAAAATTCTTCAGCCCACATTGTTCTTTTTTACCAAAGTACTACTGAAGCAAAGAAAACCCTACTCCCTTCTGCAAAGCTGTGACATAATATTTAATGTTTTGAGCAATAAGGTCATTAGTTATTGTATTGACAGAAGGTGGCTGCTTAAAACAGAAGAGAGCAAGTTTTAGGAAGTAATTTTTCAAGAAAGTACCATTACATAAGGTTAGACTCCTTCAAAATAGAACATTTCTGAGTCTCCTATAACATTAGAAGACATCCTGGAGTTTTTACCATATTTAATAACTTTAATTGTATTAATTCTTTTGTATTAGAACTGTCTCTCACTAGAGTGTAACACAACTCAATTAACATGAGAGGGACATTGTACACAGTACTAAGACCAAACAAGCTGGAACAGCTTAATGTAACAATAGGTGAAATATCTGCCTTAGCAATACAGGCTTCAATTAACTTCAAAATGAACTTCACTTTTTCAGGCAAAAATACAAAGTTTTCTAATTGGAAGCTTTAAAACCAAGCACTGCCAACATAAGCACCAAGAGAGCCAGCCAACCCTGGAAGCAAAAAGATCAGTTACCAGAGCTCTTGTTTCACCCTGTGCAAAAGTTCCATACTGGAACTCCTATAAGAACAACTTGGAAATTAATGAAAAGTAAGATGGTATGACACACAGCCCTGTACTGCCAGAGCAGCTCTGAACTCATCAGCTGTTCAGTGACAAAGGAACTGTTAGTACTGGGACTAACAATGAGAGAAGATGAACTAGTCCTGCCTACTGCACCAGTAATCACATCAGTAAGGACATTCCTTTCTCAAATGGACCTCCAGACACTACTAAGTTTTCCCTTTGCCATCTGAAAACAGGTGCAAGTTGCAGTACAGAATAAATCACAAATGCTTTAAAAATATATATATAAAATATAGATAAATCTGATCCAAATTGAAATTGAACTAAACCTGTGCTTTACAATCTGTAGGTCTAGTGGAAAGGTTGATATAGGATCCTCTTCCCATTTTGCTTCCCCAAAGAATCATTAAAAGGAAGGAGCACACTTGTCCTCTTCTTCTGCCAAACATCATCTTGCAAAAGGTAAGTGTTGCAATTTCTTTCTGAACCTTAGCCCAAGACTCAGAGCAAGCATATTTTTCTTGCAAGAAACTAAATCAAACTGCAAAAGCTCTACTTCTCTACAGATTCAGCTTTAAAACGTCACCTGGTGAGTTTTGCAGCTACAACACATCCTACCCTTAAACTGTAAGGGAAAAGAATTAAAAGCATGAATTCTAAGTTCATAACACTACAAAGAAAGCTTTTTTTCCTTGTAAAAAAGGCCAGAGATCCAGACCTCCTGCTAATTTCAGCAGGAGCTTTCCATGCTTCTGAGACAGCCCAGTCCCTGAGCCAGCCTTTGCTAATGCTCAATGCATGTCATTAGTAAGTTCATAAAAGATGTAGACGCAGGTTCCAGATTAAAATGGCATACAGGACTAAACAGTTTAGAAACATCAGGTAATTTGATTTGAAAATCCTGGTAACTGCCAGCATGTATCTAAAAACACTTACTGGTGCAAATGGTGAGTGCAAGTCTAGTGACAGTCGTTTTGCTCAGGGGGAGATCATGTAATACTGCAAATTCATCCTAAATTGCCTGAGAACTTCTGGCCACAGGGTTCCAATGGGTATAAACCAGTGATTAAAAAACCCTCTCTCTTTTGGGGACAGCTCTAAGAGTGGCTTCACTTAGCCTCTCTCACCTGGCAAGGCTAAAACAAAGAATTGATTGGATACTTTTGAAAACCGGAAGTGTAAAATTTTCAGTTTGGGAGGAAAAGTGTATAAATAGACAGGTCAGCTGACTTGCCACTGACCCAAATTTAAGCCTGCCCTCAGTGCAAATGTGTGACACAGAGCATCAGCCTGAATCAAACTAAACAGTCTGACTAATACACACATTTACAACTGCAGCCTTTGAAGGGACAGGAAGGTCCCTGAAATCCCATAGCTCTTAGTTAAACTTAAAATGTTCATGCTGATTTCCCACACACCATATATGCTGCACAAACAAGAACCTACCATGAGTCTTCCCTCTCCAGCCATTCCCATTCTGGCTCCCAATGCCAACCACAGAGACATGTCCCACAGGAACAGCATAACCAACTGTCCTTTGCAGAAACTCTTTCCAAGCAAGTTCTAGCAGTGTGTATCAAGCCACTCTTCTATTTCCAAATGGCATGGTGTTCTGTTTTGCCAGAATGCAGCGCTCTGGGAGGAAGGACAATGTATTTCAGCAAAGTATGCATTCAGGGGAAAATAACCACAACCCTGTGCACTTTGTTCCTCTTAGTGTCACCTCCTCAGTCACACAAGGGACTGTTTCAAAGATGAGTGAAAAAGAGCTTTACCTTTGTCTTTTCAGACGTGAGTGTTTTTATTCTACTCTGATATATTTGTTCAAACCTTGTCAGGCAGAACATGTATAAGAAACCACACCTCGGTTACAGTATGCATTTTGAATGCTATCCCATATTGGAAGCAATTTCCTGTCTGAGAAATTCATTCTAATTTTCTCCAAATATTACAGAACCATAAATGCCTATAAGAATGTGAGAATGGAACTGGACAAGTTTTTCTTTCACTCTTTATTATCATACCTTTAGTATGATGTCTTCCTCACATCTCTGTGAATAATATAAATCAATTCCACAAAGAACACAGGATGTAACACAGGATGTGAAGTTCCTTTTTGGTATTATTTAGAGTCTTAAATCTAGGAATAGAATTTCAAAAAGCTATGCTCACATCTTAGTATCAACAGTCCCCAAAGCACCTTCTTTTCTGCTCATTTAGTTATTTACATCTGGATTTGTCATTCTCCCCAGAATGCCTCTCTGAGGAGAACATCTCAGCTCTTGCCCCATGGCTAAAGCAGGAATCCTGGAGGCAGCCAGTTCATGCTGTAGTGTTCACCACGCTGCTGGAGTCCAGCATTAGTACAACAGCCCCCCTCACTATCACCAATAAACACCACTGCAGAACGCACACAATGAGCCCTAAAACTTGGACAACACAAACCATACGATTACCTTTTCATTTCCTAAACTAAACAGAGTAAAAGAATTATGGAATAAAAGAAAGACATTTCCTTTTCAAAAAGCATAGCCCACTTGATGAGGGATTACAAAATCATAACTCCTTTTTCTCTTGTCATTAAATATGGTATTTCACTGAGTAATTATTCAACTCACATACACAGCATGCAGACAAGGAGCTGGGTAGACTTTTGCACAGGTTAAACTATAAATATCCCCCATACAAACACTGCTTTACTAGAGCAACAGAAGTACAGACTCCACTTCTGAGGGGAAAAAAAAGGCAAACTCTTGCTTCCTGTTATGTTTCATGTTATCTTTCAAAAGTTCAGCAGCTACCATGAAACAAGCCAGAGTATTTAATGAGACAGCAACTGGCAAGTAACACATTTCATGGGACAAGTTGTACTTTTTCTTCAAGCTAGTGAATAAATTGTATTTAATGCAAGAAAAGTACTGCCTGTAGGTCTGTAAATAAATACTAAAGGCCTGGTAAAAAAGAATGTATTAATTTGGGAGAAACCTTTATTGTTTATGCCTCAAATTGCTTTAAAAACTAAATTAATTTGAGCCAAAGACAAAAACGGTCTCTGCACTTCAGTTGAAAGGTGAGAGCAATTTGAGTAACTAGTATCTATGTGGAAAATATCCTTCACTGGTTTCTGTACCTGCTATTGCAGTTTGATTTCAGACAGAGGAAAGCCAATAAAAACCTGTCCCTATAATTTATAAATTGCTAATATAGTATCAGAGACTTCTTTCATTTAAATGTCTAAAAAGATTATTCTGCCTGTACTTCTGCATCAAAATCTTTCTTCTGATAGCAGTGAACAACATCCTTGGCCTTTATTCTTCCTTCTTTACGCCTCAGCAATCACATCTAGTGCCCCATTCCTGTTCTCCCTGCATCACTGTTCATCAGCTGTACCTTCCCATTCCTTCCCTGCAGTCTTACTTCAGTTCCATATTCCTGATTCAGTCCATCACTTCATGCCTGCCCACTGTATCTCTCTGAGTGATTGTGTCAAGTGTGCTGAGTTCACCTGCATCAACCTTCTCCTCTTCCAGTGATGCCACCAAACTGCCATTTCAGTCCCATATTTGATACCTTCTTCTTTCTGCATATAATGCATCTCAGTAGTTCTTTTCTAGGCTTTTCCATGTATTTCCAGGTTTAAATTCATGCCTTACCAGCTAGAATGCAGGTTTGTACTTGATCAAGCTATCCTTTAGAAAATCATGGCACCATGTCTCAGCTCCTTGCTCTACAGCCCTTTGTACACAAGCAGCAAAAGGGTTTCTTTCCTTTTCTATCTCACAGCTCAGATTTCACTCCTTTCTGTGCAATATTCTGGCCCCAAGTACATTTAGTCTTTGGTTCAAGCCCAAAATTCACAATAGGGTAAAGGGCATCTTTAATCAAAGCCTTAATTCTTAAAACTACCCTGAGATTTTTTGCTTGTGTTTTATTATTATATCCATGCAAAATGGAAAACAAAACTATGCCTCTTTTTTCCTACCAAGGTACCTGTATATTCATATGAAAAGTATTTTCTTACTGGCATTCCAACTTGCAGCTCTAACAAACATATTGCTATTTGCATCTCTACAGGACCATTAAGATCAAGAAAGAAATAAACTTTTGTTTTCCTAAATGCTGAACCTCCTAGACTCTCTTGCTCTTCAAGCCAGGCATTGGAAAAAATCTGTCACACAAGAAGGAACCTGTCCCTGGACAAATTATTCTTGTAACTTTAGAGGTTGTCTCCATAAAGTTTTCCCTTTAGCTGTGCAAGGGATTCTAGCCCTCGGAAGGTGTGGTCATCAGCACACACATAGTATTAGCATTCAACATATCCATGAGTGGTCTCATCTTTCTCCAACCCCAGAGTATCCTTGTTGCCCCACTTTGCAGCACTCTTTTGTCTGAATTGACACTGCAGGCACTGCCAGCGTTCGTTAGCCAGGAATTTAAAGCTCATACCTATCCAAAGAATGGTCCACACAGCCCCTGTGTGAAAGCAGTCCCAGAGGTGTTCAGCCTCTACATATCCTCATGGACACACAGCAGAGCTCAAACAGAAGGTGTGACGGAGTCTGTGTCTGGTTCCATTGCCTTGGGAAATACAAACAGGCAGTTCTACCTTAACTGTTTACCAGGGACTCCCTGTTACAGACTCATTCCACTCAAACATCTGCACTGACTATTGAAGGCCATCAATAAACGTCCAGCTAAGATAAAAGGAAGCCTTTTACACAGAGTCTGAACTAATGAATGCTTGTGTTCAGAAGTTAGTGCACACGAGGCATGCTCACACAGCCACACCAGCTGCATAAAGTGACTCAGAATAAATGAAAACTAAGAAAAACATGCAGGAAAACTTACAAGCCTTCTGCATTTAAAAAAAACCCAGACAATAAAAATCTAAATTTTAAGAGGCAAACTTCACCATTACAACTGATGCCCTGGAAATACAGATTTAATTAAAACTCCTGCTAACTTCCCCACAGGTCCAAGACAAAAAGCATGCTTAGGGAGTCAGTCTGACCCAAGAGAAGCCTCTATGAATGCAGCACAAAAGCAAAGTAAGGTTCAGTGACTAATCCTGGTCCTCAGCAGGACAGTTTACTGTGCCTACAGAGACAACCAAAATACCCATTACATTTAGTAAAGCAACAGTCCCTCAGGATGAAAATAAGCAACACTCATTTTCTGCCCTGTACACTTTCTAATACTTTGATATTAAATGAGGCAGGAAGCAGCCAAGGGCCATGGATTGGTCAGATAACACATCTGCTGCAGACTGCCCATTAGGGAGAGGTGGTACTGCTGCTTGCTGATGAAACTATTCCTGCTGGGACACTTGCCAGGCATGGATCAAAGACGCAGAGTTTTCTAAACTAAACACTTTCTTCTGCCACTAAAGAGACAAATAGGACTATATGGAAAAACTGAAACAGTATTGGCTTTTTCTTAAATGTAAGTTTTGCAATTAGTAAATGAGACAGCAACTAGCCCTGAATGAGTTACCAGTGATGGGAGGCACAGCCCCCTGCCAGCCCCACCTTCCCCTGCCTGTAGAATTCCCTTCGAGGGAGTCTCAGGGCTGTGCTGTCTAGGTGAGCACAGCAAGGCTACCCTTCAAACCTGAGCTCAGCACAAGAGCTCCACTCAGCTCCCACACAGAGGCCACATGGTTTCAGAGCATAGAGCTTGAACTTTGGCAGAATAAATGTTCTGAAGCATTGTTTAGGAGGGGGATTAGATGCACTCAAATTGTGACCAGGAGCCTCAGTTCTAGACTTAAACCATTTTAAAGCTGAGTAATACTAGACCTGCCATTCTATTAATGTATTTAGCTTTATATCTATTAAAACTGACCTGTGGGAAGCATCTCTCAACCTACCTGGAAGTGTGAAAATCACTGCTTAGTACCACAGCAATTTATGGGTTTGTACAATCTCTGTACCTGCTTAGCTGCTTTGAGGCTGACAACGAAAGGACTGAGTCACACTGATTTTTGTGAGGATTTTTGCAATCCAGATGCTTGTGCAGAAGAAACAGGATGTATACAATCCATTCAACTAAAACCCTTAAATAAACAGTTATTTTGATCCAACCCCCAACCTATTAAAAACAAGATAGAAAAAGCAGTGACTTCTTAAACGAAACCTTGCGGCCACATTACCTGCTCCCAGCCTTCCCTGTTCTCCCAACTGACATGACTATTCTGTGTCATTTCCCCTCTTATCTAAACAACTAATTCCTTTGATTTACTGGTACTGAATTATAAAAGCATGGGCTCCTGCATGAGATACAAAGAGAAGCATAAATCAAAGGAATATACATATCCATTACATGCAGGCCAATGTAATAAAACTTAAACTTCGTCTTTTCCAGTTTGCCTGTTCACTTAGCTGAATGCTTTAAAGAATGATGACAGCACTCCTTACCCACTTCCCTTCTCTGGCTCTTGGTGGCTTACCACAGATGACTATCATTTGACCCATAATGAAACTACTGGATAGGTTATCATCAAATTATTCAGTTACATTATATGATGTAAGCACTTCTGTAATTTTAACAGTTTCTGTCTAAGTCTAACAGGTTCAGGTTATTGAAAACACAAGTGTTTCTCCTAAGGATGGATTCATTTCTTCAATACAAACCCAAGTCTTCATGGCAGTTCAAGGTTGTAAATACAGTGCATGTTTACAGGAAGTACAGGAAAACCATGGAACAGACATCAGACCTAACGCCTACAGATGCAGGTGACAGTGTGCCCCCCACAAACATAAACCACCTATGTCAGTGTATATTCTCCACTGCTACGTTGCAATCCACATTCAGTAAATTCATGGAAAAGGAGTAATAACATACAGAAAAGCCAGAGAGTTTAAAAACAACCAGCTATGATTATTTTTTTTGATCCATGTACTTCAATGTTAGATTTAAATGACAGAAACATAACCCAAGTGAGATGCCCAGGTACTCTCAGTGAATAATCACATAAAACGCAATCCAGCTCCTGCTGAAGTCAGTGGATGATTTGCCTGTGTGTTCCTGGGGACAAGGATGACAGCAGGCCTTCTACCTTACCCATCACTTAAGATGTGTTTGGAACAATGTGAGAACTGCAAGTGCCTGTCCAAATAGTCTTGCTTTAGTTCAAATTATGTTTACAATGTTTAGATTATATCAAGTAAGTGAACTAAGCTACACTAAAAAAGTACCCATTAATGTCAGAGTGAACACCCAGAGCATTACACTATTTGTTTTGTATTGTCAAATAATTACACTGGAATAGCAATTCTGACAAACAACATTTGGTGGACAAGGCCTTAGAAGACCTAGATCAAACCAAAAGCACTTAGAAACAGACCACTGTTTTCTAACACTACAATTATATTACTTCAACACATCACTGCAACAGTTAGAGCAAAAAAAGTGAAATTAGAATAATTTAGCAAATTAGAAGTTGTTTGAAAGTGAAGGCCACAGCAATTATCAGCCAACACCAGTGCAGCACTTCAGTATTTCTAGTACAAAGAATTTGATTCTCACACAAGTTCCTGCTGAAGAATAAGAATGGAAATGCAAGAAAGTACCTTGAAATCTTTACCAGTTTCTGAGAAGGAAAAAATCCTTCTCATGGAATGGAGTAGAGTAAAATACAGCAATTACATTGCAACAGAAATGATGCTGCTCTGTAAGCAAACTTCAGTATGTGGCTACCAGCCCATGCCCTTAAGCATCTGGATCACTGCAGTGTGCTCTGGCAGAAAAGCCAAGGTGTGAAAAGAACAGAAACTGATAGTATAGTTACAGAGGTCACCTGACCTACCAAGTTTAATATTCAAAAAGGGGTGTGTGAATCATCTTTATGCAGAAATGCTTTATTGTGTTGTGGTTTTTGCTATCCTGGTACATACACATATGTATTTAATCGAGGACTTGACTCGGCATTCTGGGAAACCAGGATTGATGCTTTGACAAGCAGTCACAAAGTAAGCTGAAGTCAAGATTTAAGAGCCTAAATGTTTTGACTTTTTTTTTCTTGAGACTGTTGGTACCCCTTCACATCTTGCTCAGCTTCCTGCTATCCCTTACTCCTTCTGTAATAGTACCAGGGGCAAGTCCACTGAAATGAAATTTTACACCCAAATAAAAACACTGACATAACAGGCACACATGGTTCTATCGCTACTTCTTCTCCAATGTTGGTATGCTTTTTATTTACAGATTTTAAGCAGATGATTTTGGTATTAGTTATCAGTAAAGCAAACCCCAAACTTCTTAAGCAGATGCTCAACTTCTTCCTCTCGAGTCAAATCGGTTCATCCTCTCCTAACTTCTACTTTCTATAAAGTAAATCCAAAACCTCATGCACCTACTGAATCACTGTAATTGTTCAGGAGATTAGATAGTTTAGCTATTTAGTGGTCTGGTGATCTGTTTTGCCATCAGAATCCCTGAAAGCCTTCGTTTTTCCCATCCTTTGCTTGCCACATAAATAGGCATTTTGCCTACCCAGGAACCACCAATGTTATGCTGATGTCTGCTTTACTGCTCTCATAACCCCTCTTCCACAGTGACCTCACAGGAATAACAGCTTTTGTCTTCACATGAGATTAGCTGACATAAAATGACTCTAGCAAAGTATTTGTTACATTTTTTAATAATAAAAAAATTACATGTGGAGTGTTTTTAAGGACTTCAATTACAGAAGACTTTTAATAAGCTGTTTGGTTTTGTTGTTCTAATTTGGGGGGGGGGGAGAAGCACATAAGTAAATTAGCTCCAGCAAAACCTTTGATGAATGTTTAATTAGATAATATACATTCATACTTACAATGCCTAAAAGTAGGGGAAGGTGTATCAGGAATCTCAGGATGTCACAAGCTACATGGAGATGGCTGTTTTACTCATTATCATGCACTTCTCCAGTCTTAAATCCCCCTAATTCTTTGTCCTGCTTCCCCTTCTTGACCATTCCCACTGCCAGAGCCAGTATGAGTTAAAGAGCACAGCTTCTGCTCCCCACCCACATAGCCAAGGGTAAAACCAGTCCTTGGGAGCTACTGAGGGTTACAGCCTATCTTACTTCTCATTTGCACTTTCTTGTTCCTCTTGTCTTCTTGGGCAGTGGAAAGGAAGGAAGGCATTTCAGCTGAGCTTTGGCTCTGACCCTGAAAGACTGGGTAAGTACTACCCATTATCCCCTATAATATACAGGTATTTCTAATGAAAGTAGAGAACTATGTATTCACCACATGAATCTAGACACTGGCTATACAAGTATACATCTGTATTATCAGTATTTTACAGACTCACAAGATTTGGGTCAGAAGGGACCTTAAAACTCATTTCATTTCACACCCCTGCCATGGAACACCTTCCACTAGACCAGGTTACTCCAAGCCCCATCCACTATTTAATTTGGCCTAAATTCAACTAAACTCAAACCAAATTACAATTTTGCCTGAGAAAGTAATTGAAAACTCAGGTATCTAAGTGTCTTTGCAATCCAGAAGTCTAATGCAATTATAAATATTAGCCTTTTTTTTTTTTACTAGCAGCTTGTCTTGTCTTTTCTGCTTCTGCAGAATTCTGTATGTTTAAAGTTGTTTGCAAAAATTTATTAATTATTACCACTCAGCTAACACATACTTACACTTCCAACTTTAAACTGTATTTTTATTTATAAGCATGTCCCACCTTTTTCCAAACACTCAGTAAGTTTCCCTGGTGTTGGATTCCCCCCCATATTTTTCATTTTTTTCCATATTACTGTATTGGAATTGCATCCCATGAATGCACTTGGAGGTTGAATTGAAAACAAAAGGTATTGCATATTTAGATATCTTGTATGCTAAACAAAAGTGAGAAATGTAAAACCAGTATTTCGCTACAAATAAGGGAGAGACTTTTGCTAGGTAAGGCTCCAGGCTTAAAGGAAACTAAAAGATAAAATACTTTACCTGTGTCAGTTATTTGCTTTGAGACTAAATCTTCAGAACTGGATGAGATTCTTCTAGAAAAGGCAGTTTAATATATGGCATCAAGGTTTCTGATGCTTTAAGCACTCAGCTCTAGAAGGTTTCAATATGTATACAGACAAGAATCTGTATTTTAAAAGAATTGCACTGAAAGCAGCACCAAAATGGTAGAGAAGAGACTGATACATAAACCTGCCACCTCAAAGAACAACAAACCAAATTGTCTTCCATTCAGCTGGGTAAGTTTAGCAAGTAACAACTGAACTCACATCAGAGCCTTCCGTGTAAGACATTGTTCTTATATGTGGTTTTAAGAACTCAAATGGCAGCATGTTAACCTTAATTATTCCTTGTTTAGCTTGCAGCATTTAAATAACACATCTGTTTTTAGAGATAGAACATCTTTACATGTTCTCCCCGCCCCTGCCTTGGGATGAAGAAGGGCATTTGCCTCCTAATTTTGCTCTGTATGTGGGAAATGTTATTCATCACACAGAACATGGATGCAATTAAGTAACCTCTCCGAGAGCTGCTGCTGTGTGTCTGAGAGCACACAGTTAACTGGAGCTGACTTGGTGCTCACCAGGGCAGCAGGGTTCCTTCCACCCAGGCCCTCAAGTCCAGCTGTACCTGCTCACACACATGGGGCACACAGACTGGGACCAGCCAGAGGCTCCAGGGCACGAATGCAATGATGGGCACCTGACAGAACAGGGCTGAGGACACACCCTCCAGTGACCCGGGCATCTGTTTTTTGGAGAAAAGATTACAGACACATCCTTACAACTGCATCCGCATTTGGAGATGGGTGTTAAGGTGGAATCATCCATTCTGCTGTGTCACATGGCAGGGCACAGCAGGGTTCTGCCCCACGGGATTAATGGGATTCATTACCAGGAAGAGGATGCTGGGCTGGCTGGGCCTTCAGAAACCTTGCTAAGCATAAAGGAGGACAAGCAGGTTACCTCAGTAAGCTGGGAATTCACATTATGGGGACTTTTGAGAAATTGGATAAATAGCATCTCAGGAGTAAGGTATGTGTTGGGGACTAACATCCAGGCAGGGAAGGAGGAGTCAAGATTGTAAGGTACGGCTGTTAATGTTTCTAGGTACTACAGGGTTTTTTCTTTCCTCTTTCCCTAGTGCATCTGGATTTCCTTAAGGTTCAGAAATTTAAAGATGCCAACTGTGGCTAAATGAAATTTTCCTCTTAGAACAGGAAAGTAACATGTGTGTCCCCAGGCCAGTTATTTTTTCACTCTCAGAAGTAAACTAATTTGTCTACACACTAAAGTAAATGTAGAATTTGACCCTGAAAAAATCTGACACTTAATCCTAAGACCCTTGGCAGAACACAGAGGGCTCATTAGAATCATCATGAAGTTAAAACTAATTCAAATCTTATATACTAGCTTTACTTGCATACGTAGGCTTTATGGGTTCGGATACTATTCTTTAAAAATAACTGCTTTTTTTTCCTCATTCATCTGAATTTTTCGTCCCTAGAGACCTTCCTTCAAAACTGTCAACTACTGAAATGGCTGTTACTTCTCTGGACTTCCAGGATATCAAGACACTACCTTCAATTAAATTATTGTTCTAAATCCTAGAGTTCCTTAGACAACAGAAATGGGCTGCAGACTGACCATAAACACAAACATTTGTCCCTCGCTCTGTCACCTCCTGACAAGTCAACCTATATGGACAACATTTCAGAGGCAATGTGAAGACAAAAAGTTTCAGGAATTGATTGCTTCAAGGAGTAAGTAAAGGCAAACTGCAGTGCCTTTGCCACAGAGGACAGCAGCAAGCAAACCTCCTGAAGGAGACAATTCCTATGAAGAAATGAATACAAACGGTGAGAAGCTCCTTAAAAAACCCCACACCAGCTAAGAGAAAAAAATAATGAAAAATTACAATCATCAAGACAAAGTAACTCAGTTCTTTAATGAGAAAAACAATTCTTCAAACATATGATCACCTAGTACTGATGTTTATCTCTCTTTTCTTTTGCTCAGACCTCTGAAGAGTTTCAGTGCAATTTTAAAATCCCTCAATTTTATAAATTCTGGTCTATGGGGTATGTAAAATAACTCTGTAATGTTTTGTGACCTGGTATCATTGATACCTGTTCTTGACTTTAACTCTCTTCAAATGCAGATTTTGCCAAGAATATTTGCCCCCATGTGTGCCAGCACATCAGAAAACTCTTAAACAAGTCACTTCAGCAGAAGCTACTTCTCAAACTGCAGCACTTGGCCTCAGGTAATCACAAGGTGTTGCGCTGTCACGGCTACAGACTTCAGGATTTAACAGTGGATCAGCTGTTTGATTTCCTTCTTGGAGAGCCCCCAAAGGGTGGTATCAGGCTCCAGTTTTTCACCTAGAAAGCTCCTGTGGTGGGTACTGCAGAGCACTCCGATCCTGCTAGATCCAGGGGGTGGGTCTGTGCGTGTGCGAGTCAGCGTGGCACAGTGTGAAAGCCCTCCTGGAATTTCAGCTGGACACTTCACTCCCCAGTCTGGGGCAGGTGGAGGGGTGCTTCCCACAGCCACGGGACTGCAGCAAAGCAAGGGAGCACTTGGGCCTCATGTCTGCACAAGGGACACCCCACAGCTCCAAAGCAGGGGCTTTCTCAGGCACGCCAGCAACTAATACTGCTGATATCCTTACAATATCTTTGGCACAAGTTAGCAATGAGCATAGGAATCGATGTTAAAGATGTCAAATCTATGTCAAAATTTGTCTGTAGCAAAGTCACAGAGCCTGGAAAATCTTTGGGAAGGCATCCTGAGGGTCCTTCACTGTGCTACTGGAATGGCTGGTAACCAAAGCACAACTTAAATAAGAAAATCAAGCAATACCTTTTCTACTCAATATGTTGTAATAGCCTGCCAGGAAAGGCTGTCTTGCCTCCTGGATCATCACTTTGCACAAGTAAACAGTGCATCTCAGACATACTGCAAAACTGTTATATGTTAGAAAAGCTCACCAAACTTACAAGTGCTTCTCCTGTTTTCAAACTCACAGCTCCTGAGTTGTATTTTGTGGCAGAGAGTAGACAATCACACATTCATATATTCAGAAGGCAGTAAAACTTATGCAAGTCAGGAAGACTGATAACAAAACTGAAAGTTACACAGTTAATTTTTCTTCTCTGCTCCACTCTGATGTATTTAATGGCATTAGTTTCTATTTAATCCATACTAACAGAGCAGAAAGCTGTTTTACTGAGACAAATCAGATTAATTCACTTTATTTAAAAGCAAAATGAAAATATTAAAAAAATTTTAAATTAAAATTGCAATAAAATTGCTGATTTTTTTCTGTTAAACTACCATATACTATCTCTGTGGATCAGCACAAAATTAAAACAGGAAAAAAAAATCATTTGTGTTTCCACAAAGACATTATAAACTTCTGTTAGTTCATTTTCTCTGTTCAATTGGTGTCCTAACACGAGAGACAGGGCAAGCCTGCAGAGATCAGTTGTGATCAGATATGTTAATATCACACCTGCCCTAGAGAACAGCACATGTTTTAATAAGGTGGTACCAAGAGCACCAGAAATCAGCACAAATAAGACTTCATGAACTATACTTCTGAGAGGTGGTAATGAGCAGAGAACAAATCTCAGGCCCCCAAACCATGGCACCTGGAGAAAGCCTCTGAACTAGAGGCAGGCTTCCCACTGGGCTCCCTGGGATCCCCTACAGGCAAGAGACACACTTGTGGAAGCTGAACACCCTCCTGGTGGTGCTTTCCTCTTCACTGACAACACAAGGTGGTCTGGGGCTCAGGTGCCTTAGGTCAGGCAGGGTGTACCCACCTCCTACCCCCTCTGCCACCTCCTGTACACAGCTGGTGACAACACGCCTCATATCCCTGCTCGAGTTTGAAAGTGTGCTGACGTGTGTGGGTACATATTCCACACAGTTCCTTCCCTTCCCAAGCCACACTTCCAATGTGCTCTTGGTGCCCCTACACACAGACGGTGAGGTTGACAAGGAGGGGATAAAAGCTCTAACCAATTTTTACTATTTCCAAAGCAAGCTACTGCTTTCCTGGGGATGAGAGGAACTTTTGGCTTAATCAATTTTCACAAATTGCAATATTTGGAGGAAAACAACCACTCATTCCAATCACCATCCCGGGTCATCCAGCTAAGTCACAGTACAGCATTAAATACGACTTCTCTAGAAATGAGGCTCTGGGAAGACAAATGTGGTGCCATGCAAGTTTTCCTGGCAGAACAGGCTTTCCATATTACCCACAAGTGATAAAATCATAGGTAGTCATACAAGTTATTTCAAACCACCATTGATAAAATCTTCACATCTCATCACATCTTTCTGCACCAGGGCTATGCCATAAAGCAGAAGGTATGTTCTGTCCTGGGAAAATCCCCATTTCTATTCCTGCCCTTCGTAGGGCTGTCACTCAATGTCTGACAATTATAATTTCTGTTCTTCTTCCATAAGGAGAAGGCAGTGGTTATCTTTGTCTTTGTGAAGGCAAACCTCCAACAAGTTCCCCCCAAGCAACCCACAACCACCACTCCGCAACACACAAAGCCGAGCTGTTTTATACTTTTAGCAGTACTTTTAAAATAGTTGATTAATTATTGTAGGTGTTAAAAAATTGTTTTTCACTAAAGAAGGCATGGGACATATAAATATCAGCATCTTGTCCTCAATACTTCTGTCAAGTGGGTAACTTATGGCATTATTTGCATGGAAATGTTATTTGTAGTAGTTGTTTCTTCTTACTCGAGGTGTTAGTGTGCCAGTTTTGTACCTGTTTTCATTAGAACACTATGATTTTACATGTCAACATGAACCCATCAAGTGAACTGGCAATTATCTCCCCATACATGACTGTAGCTAGGTCTTGAGAGTAAGGTAAAAACTTAGGACACAGGGCTGTGGAACTGCTGCTACCTTGAAACAGTGAACCCAGCCCCAAGTTTTAATGAGCCTGCCCCATGGAAGTGCAGAACAGTGCCCCACATAGAGCTATCTCTGCAACCTGGGTGAGTCCATGAGAAACCACAGCAGATTTCGCAATGCTGCTATTAGAGCATGAAAGGACTGACTGAATATTGCGTGGAGACACTCCCAAGTTCTGGCAACGTTTGTGATTCCTGCTTAGGAGTCATGTCCACAGGCACAAGTCACTTAATGTAAGTGTGAAGTTAGTATTTCTGCCTTTGCCTGTTAATTCTGCCAGCCCACAGCCCATGTCCACCTTTCTGAGATCTACTAAGATCTAAACAGATATCAAAATGCTGATCCCCCCTGTAGTGTTCCTTCCAGTGTCCATTTGCTTTGGCTTTACAAAGAGTGTTTTTTGTGTGGTTTAAAATATTTTGTTTTCAAGACTACAAATTGTTTAATAAAGAAATCTTTACATATGGGTATTGCATTCACACACTTGGTATAGAAAGTCATTATCACTATACACATTACAAGAAGGGAGAAAAGGAATCCCAGAGAAATGACTTGATGTTTCCCCAAGTAGGTAATAATGCCAGCAACAGAACAAGGTTATGTTTTGCTGCCCAAGCCTTAGTGCCTGCCAGGTGTGGAACTGCAAAGGACCAGAGACACTACAGCAAGTCACAGCATGCAACTGGAGTTTCAGGAAGAGCACAAACCCACCAATGCCACGAACTCCTTCTATGCCTAAGATTTCTTTCTATGCAGGGATATAAAACCAAACTACCATCTACAGACTAAATAAGCTTGATTTCACCTCTCTACAGTGACACAGACACTTTATGTGACACATCACAGCCTTTCACCCAAGTAAGGGCTGATGGGTGGTACTGAATTGTACCTATTCCTCAGTAATAAGACATCCTTCTACAGCACCTCTCAGGAGGCTGAACCCTACCTAAGAGTTAGGTAGCACTGACTCCCAAATACTGAATATAAATAAAGATTCAGCCACATGGTAACTGGCTGCTAGCTTTGGAAAATATTGCCAAAGTGTCTGAGCCAGTCTGAAATCAAGGAGAAGGAAGAGACAGGAAGAGATCAGTATTACTGAAATGAGGAAGAGCATTGAGGAAAAAAGAGACACTTGATCAGGGAGAATGATGAGCAGAAATACATTTTTTTTTTAATCTGGTCTTTTGATCCAAAACAAAGATCAGAATAGCAACACAGTTTAAATTCAATTCAAGGATGCTTTGTTTTCTCTGAAATTGTCTTGCCCATGTAGTTTCAGAAGCCCTTTTTTTTTCATAGGCAACAGCAATTAGCCTAAATCATTGAGATTTAAGCATCAAGAAGTTCCAAATAACTAATTTCCTTCCATGTACTGTTTTCCCTAAAACTACCCAGAAGCAGAAAGCCAAAATACAGCAGGAATGGTGCAGAAAACCAGAACAATGGAAACAATCCATGGACTTTGAGAGATATGTTCAGCTCAGAGCAGAAAACAGTGTTACAACATGCATGACCGGGGACAGCAGACCAATTAAAAACAGAATAATGGGATTTGAAACCAAAGGGAACTGAGTAATGCTTTTCCACTAATACAAAGCTCCTGGTTGTTTCTATCTAGGAAGCAGGAGGGGGGAAAAAGAGATTTTAAAACTGTCACAAATATTTATGCAAAATGTGTTAGTGAACTACAAGAGAGTTTTGCCTGTTCCAGACCCTGGACACCCAGAGAACAATGCAGGAAATGCCATATTCCACTGAGGGAAGATAAAACATTTCAGTATTCTTTTTTTTCCACTTTCTCCCCCCTTTTGTAAGAGTGTGAGATTCCTGAAGTTGCAGTCTTGGAGGAACTGTCAGGAAGAAAGTGCAACTGGCAGGAAAGGAGATGATCTCTTATCAGCCTGATGTTATGTACATGCATGTGTAGGTAAAAAACCCAATAAATAAATAGTAACTGCAGGCATTCACAGGCAGATATTCAGGCAGCAACTCCCAGTGCCTGGGACACCACAGCATGACTGGGTGCCACCACTGCACTGGGAAATCTGGGTCCTGCAGGAGCATCTCCCCAGGAAAACAAGGCCTGCCAGCAAGGATTCAGCTCCCTGATCTGGCCCTTAGACTGATTTTCAAAGATAGCACACTCACTTTTCACTCTTCAGAGTATATGGGAAGACTTTTCTCTTATAAGAAGGTAACAGTTTTCCTATATTTTGCCTTCTAGCAAATGGTTTTCTCTCTTGTACCACGAGATGCATTGTACTGGACATCAAAAGGCATCATGTGAGATGGCTAATCAATCAGGCCTGTCTTTTTCCATTAGTCTACTTGCCTAAATATTGAAAAGCTGAGAACTGGGAGGCTTTTCTACAGTCGGCAAACAGACAAGTTTGAAACAAGTTTCACACAACCCATACCTACAGAAAGTATTCTGAAAAGCAGTATCTACTGGAGTAACTCCAGAAATACACTTCACAACACCTGCAGAATTAAAAGTGGTTTATATATTGCTTATATATTTTTACCACTGCCTTCAAGATAAGCATAGAGAAATAGACAACTTTATTTCTTCATTCTATTTTAGTAATGAAAATGCAATTTAAGCTCACTCAAGGAGAGAAGAACCTAATGAGAATGCTCAGTAGATGTATAAGTGACACAAGAAGTGCAGTTTAAACTTTTCACAATGTTTTCATATTTCAACATTTATAAAACAGCAAGTTTTAGAAAAATCTACCAGAGACTGCTGCATTAAGAAAAAAAAAAGAACCCCCAATAATAAGACAGTTGCCCAAGCCCTTAAAAATGTCAGGGTGTACACTGAGGGGAAAAAAATCACCCAACCCTACTAATAAAGATTAAATAACCCAAGAGTTGTGGTAGCTTCTGGGAGAAAGTCCCTTGGAGTGTTAACATAACAATAATGTTAACAATAATGTTAACATTTCTTCATAAGAAATCTAATTTTTAATTTCCATCTAAGTAACCAGGTGCAATTCAGCAATACTTCTCCATTGCATATAGAAAGAAATTGCCAATGTTAATGAACACTGTGACAATCAAAGCCCTCACTGGACAAACTTATTTCAAATGGCACAGCCCTTATGCCAGAGACTGGGAAAAACTTGGCAAATAAACAACAGAATGTAATAACATTTTCAGAAAAGTCTGAAATGAAACAACAATTATTGCAAGTCCTGATCTCACAACTATGACATTTTGTTAGTGGCAATGACCATTATTTCAAGATCTGAAAAACAGCCAGGCAAGATCAAGTGCTTTATCTAGCATTTTAAAATTCCATGGTTTGGATTTCTAATCACATTGTCACCTGTTACATATACTAAAAATATGTGTTTGTACATTCATTTGTATTTTACTCCATACATTATTTCACTGCCTTGATATTTATCTATGTATACAAAAATTAATATGGATTTAAAAAATCCAAAGAATACTCCCAGTTTGAATTTTTCAACTGTATAACTTAGCCTATTATCCTTGTCAGTATTTACAGCATTTTAAAAACATGCACATCAAAAAAGAATGCTGCTGGAGCTCACTCAGCAAGGTTTAAAAAAAATCCAAACCTTCTAATACTTCTGAATTACCAAAACATCTACACAATGTGTTGGGGGCTTTTTCCTACCTCTCTTTTCTGTCATAAAAATTTCAAAATGAAGGAATAAACACAGATTGAGCCTGCTGCATGCAATATAAAAAGTGGATTCCTGAGAAGAACTCAAGAGAAAAAGGAATTTATTCAGGCTGGAAGCATTAAAAGCAAATGAGCCTTTCTAGATTACATCACTGGAAGCAGTATGTAATTTGTTCCAATTGATGCCATTTGCTCACAGAAAGTCAGTATTTCACAAGGCACCCTAGCATATTTATACTTTGCTTCTTCCTGACACTCCTGTCGCTCACTTCCAGCTGCCACTCAGAACACGGTGGGAAAGACAATGCAACAGAATCATCTGCCAAATGTATTTTACCCAAAGCAAACTGATCACCACAGATGCAATGCTGCATCACACAGGGTGTTCAGCACCCCCTTGTAACTGAAAATGGGGAAAGAATTTTCCACATTCTGTTCATACAACGACCTTGGATAACTTGGATCTGCTCTTGTGGGATTTGGAACTCTGTTCCCAGATGTATGTGAGATGAGGTAATGCCATTCAGACAAGGCTGAGCACTGAGACATTAGAGGCAGAACCCAACCCTTCTGGCCCCAGTTCTAACCTTGTAATTACAATTAACTGGGTCAATGGAATTTCTCAGCTTCCACTTGTTTCTTTGCTTCTAGATTTCAGGAGTGCCAGTTCCATAAGGATAATAAACTAAGGAACACTATTTCAAAATCATTCTACTGCAAGAAACTCAGATTTGTGCTCCTCCACACTGCACTACAGGGTGAGCCTGTGCTGTGCCTGCTGGCAGAGCAAGGCCTGGTCCCGACTGTCACCACAGCAAGGGCACAACCACCCAGCTGCAGGGAAGGGTTGGAGTTACCAAGGGATACTACTTTTTAAAAGTGCTTTAACAATAGAATCTGTACGAAGCACAGGATAATCACGTTTTCATATTTACTTCAAGGTCAATTAAAGTCAAGCAGCTTCATTCCATGCCTTTAGAAAAGCTAAGTTGTGAAAAAAGAACCAAAACATGTTCTATATGATTTGGCCTGTGAAAAAGAAAACCTTCCATTTAAAAATCTCTAGAATAACAGTGGCACAAACAATGCAGGTGTTAATATAATACATGCCAAATCAGAGTATGTATTAAGTGAAACAGAGGTGGTTTGGTACCCGTCTCAATCTATTTATACTACAAATGCACCATGCTAAGCTTCTAAAACCTCATAAAACCAAACTCTCAGAAAGCAAAAATTCACCAGGGCATAGGCTTGTGTGATGTCAATCAAGTATCCATAAACAATTTGCATAGCTCTTCAGATATCCATAGATACACAGGTACACTGAGAAGTTTCCTACTCTTGTTTCCTTTGCAGAAGGCAACACAGAAAAATCACCAGCCAATAGGAGAAGGCTGGACAGTGCGGACTGAGGTTTAAACCAATTCCCGAGTCTGCAGTTCACCTTGTGAGAGTTTTTTAGTTTAGAATGCATTCAGCTTGTTTCTAAAATAGAAAGTAATACCATCCTCCCTTCATGTTCAGTGGGTCACTGCTAAGCTTTTGTATACACCCCGAATTCCTCCCACAAATGAATTTTTAAATCAATCTTCAGAATGGCACGTCTGTCAAAATCATAAATCACCAATGCACTATAAACAACAGCATACACACAGACCATGAAAAGGTATATACTCATGGTTTCAATCCTGCCTCTTCTTTAATAACAGCAGAATCCTCTGAAGTACAGAGAACACCACCATAAAGTACATGGAACAGGGACAGTCCTGCATATGCTCTCTAAAGTGCAGATGGTACTAAAGTAGATGTAAGGATACAGATAAAAATTAAACCTCCTAAATTCACTCCTCCTTTTTCCTCTGCTGGGAACACACACACCAAAGAAAAACCAATACCAAGTACATTCACAACATATAAGTTATTTTCAATTTCTCACACTGAGTGAACAAGTGCTAACAAAGATCTGCACAGAAAGAACCAACTTAAAGATTTATTTATTTTCTGAATATAAACTGAGGGCCCCAACTGAAATTAATACTTCTCTGCTTTACTTTAGCGAGTTTTTTCAGCAAGACGTCAGAACTCATAATCCGTCACACTATGTGAGCATTGCAGTGTCGGAAGTTTTGCAGACAAACACTGAATGTACTCGGACATAACCTCTCGATAAAGCTCCCCCAGAGCCCGGTGTTTGCAGCGGTGCAGCGCAGCGCGAGGCTGTCTGCAAGGCAGGACAGGCAGGCTCCGGACCATCCATCCCATCCCTCCCCTCGGCCCCAACCCTGCATCACCTGGTGCCCGTGGGTGCCCCCGTGTGCCCTGTCTCACGCCACGCTCACCTGTCCCGCCGCCCTGACCGGGATGTCGCCCGCTCGCTCCCGGTCCCTCCCGTCCCGTCCCGTCCCGTCCCGTCCCTTCCCTTCCCTCGGGCGTCCCCTGCCGGCCGCGCCGGGCCCCGCAGCTCCCGGGCTCCCCCGACCCTCCCGCAGGAACAAGGCTGTCCGCGCCAACGTAGCAGTTCATAGCTGGATTTTTTTTTTTTTTTTTACATGGCAATTTTTCCCAGATCCTTGAGACTGCAAAAACATTTTTGAGCACTAGTGAAACTTTGCCAATCTCTTATTCATCCTTGCCAAACTACAATACCTTCTCTTGCAGCGTACATGCAACCACTTCCACACAAGGTGTTTCTACATTTCATGATAAAATTCACAAGGGCAGTAGAATGTTATTTCTCACATGACAGAAGAGTATAATAAATAAAATGTAACATAACATAGGTTGACAGTCCTGAGGGGCAAAGGAATCCAGGGAGGCTGACACCTTTCGTGAAGGAAGCCCTCAAGCAGGCTGACGCCCTTTGTGAACGAGAGAAAGGCTGTAATGTGTCTACATGGAGTGCAGTAAAGCCCTTGGCACCATTTCTCACAGCTTTCTCCTGGAGAGCCTGGCACCCCATGGCTTGGCCCGGGGCTGCCCACTGGCTGCATGACCCGGCCAAGTGAGCCAGGGGAAGGGAGTTCCCTCCAGCAGGAGATGGATGGCACTGAAAGGGCTCTGCAAGGAGCAGGTGTTTATCAAGCCTCCACTGCTTTTTCATTGGCAGGGTTGATCTAGAGCAACAAGATAGAAACTTTGCAGACAAACTTACTCTTTTCAAAGCACAGGTGCACATTAGTGAACTGCCACGCTTTGTGCTGAGAAAATACCGTCGCAGTTCCAAGGTGCCAAACCAGCGCTCTTATATTCCCACTGATCTGGCTAAGCACAGGAAAACTGAGTTCCTTCTTATTGCACCAACCTGAGACACACTAGAGACTCTCAACTTACTAATAGAATTTGTCTTGTAGGAGCAAGTGAGAAGGACTCAGAGAATTTCAGTCCTTCCACAAATTGATTACAGACAGTAAAGAAAGTCAGGTAAGGACTCCAAATTTTCAGGGCTCTAGAACAAAACACTTGAAAAAGGATATGATAATAAAACCAAAGAAGACTTGGGAAATATTCTTTTCAGTGCATTTACTGTCTCACAGACTATTTATTCAATATATTATTATGTAAATTTGAAGTCCTATTCTGCTTTGCAAAAATATAATAACCCATGGGACTAAAATAAGAAAGCATCCTTTTTTATCCTGTTTAAACACTAATCAAGGAGTGTATGTAGAAGAAGCTCATACTACATGCAGCCAGCTGAACACCAAAGCAAATCAGCAACTTGTATGATTATCAAGAGAAAAAGATCATATTGACTTCATGGGTAATTAAACTCCAAAGTCCTTGACTCTGATATGGGCAGGATTTTGTCTTGAACACTTACTAAAAAATGGAACAATTCAAGAGTGTGATTGGATCCTGTAACTTGCCCCAATGGCATTCTGAACCACCTTTCAAAAATAACCATTCTTGTTTTCAAGGCAAACATTGCAAAATACTGAAGTGTGGAAACATGAAACATTCACATGCAAGAATGACCAAAAACAAAGGCACAAACACAGACAGACAGCTTTTTCCATACTTCAGGCAGTAGGATTATTGCTGTCCAAAGTCAAATTAGCTAGTTCGGGAGCAAGAGCCTTCTAGGTGCTAGCCTATGATTAACATACACTATATTATCATCCCACTATACCTCAAAATTCCCCAGTACAGAGACAAGCAGCTTTTTCAACTGGAGCAGAGTTTATGCAATCAGATGCAACCATAAAAATACAAACCACTTGAACCTTAATAAAATACACAGTAATTAAAATGTTGTAAAACAGATACTAAAACCACAAAATATTCATAAGCTTAATCAAAATGAACCAGGGTTAAAGCCACTAAGTCCAGCCATCATATGCAGAAAGTCAACACACACCAGATGTATTTTTGTTTGGGGCAAAAGGAGGAGGAAAAAAACCCCAGAACCTAATTTGAGCATTGTAGCAAACTACAAGTGATACACAGACAAAGTACCCAGAGCATTTAATATTTCACTGACTTGCAAAGCTACCCGTTTTCTACTAGAAATCATTTGGTCACAAGTCATAATCTATTCTGTAAGAGGGACATCTGGTATGTGTTAATAACATACAAACTGCGGGACAGTTGGCATTTCTCTCCCCTCGATCCCTGCTTTAATGCTATTTTCTGAAGAACTTTGTAAATCTCTTCTGAAACAAGTAACCCCACTTTAATGCAGATTATAAAATCCTAAACAGTTTAAGATGCAGATCCTTATAATTTAGAAGTTGCTACATGTATATGAGGTTACTTTATTTCTCATGAAAAGTAACAGGAAAATGAAGTAACACTTATACTGCAGGATAAATATGTAAAGGTGACAAAGCAGGAATATGCCTTCCATATTCCACCTGAAAATCATCCGCCCCATCTGAACATTTTACCTCAGTACTTTGCTTTCTATAGGAGTGCAGTTCCCTGTTTACCAAACCTTCTGAACCACTTCAACCTTCAATGCCTTCAGGGCAGACACTGCACTCTTTTACCATGGTTTGATGTCTGTATGATGATGCTGTGATTGCCAATACCATGGTTTCGTAAAATACAGTTAATCCTGGGCTCTACAGGACGGTGTAGTATTCAACTCTATGCTGATTTTGAAAGTAACAGAAAGGTATTTTTGCAGGCTTAAGATTCACTTCTCTGGGCTGATTGCTCAGAACCAGACAAGTTACCTTGACCTCCATGCACCTGTGGGACCAAAACATCCAATACTTTGCAGCCCAAGTATGTAAGAAGCCTAATAAATTATAAACCAAACTTGAAAATATTTTTTGCCAATTCCTGTTTGCCCTTTTTTTGTTTTGATTTTTTTTTAAAAAAAAAAGTCTTTGCAAGCATTTTCCTGAGCAGGGACACTTGACTTTTTGTTTGGTTGGTTTTGGGCTTTGTTTTGATTTTGGGTTTTCCCTTCTGTAATAAAAGTGAAGATCTGTGGCTTAGTGACTGCAGCTTCAGGAAAGACACCAAGTATCATAAGACAGACATGAAAATCACCAAGAACTAGCAAGAATTTCCTAGTGCAGGATTGAAGTGTGAGACTGACAAGGGAACTGAACCATTATCTACAGCCAAGTTGCTCAGGCAGTTTTCTAAAAGCAAACAGAACTGCATTCCAGATCATCACACAACATAAATGATGTGGGGAGATTTCGGCTACTTGGGTAGGGGGCAGAAAAAATTAAGGATTAACAGCATGAAGCATTGCCATGGGTTTTCCATGGATATTGTGTGATCTCACTCCTTACAAGTTTCTACAAACAGGTTAGACAGGCATCTGTTGGGAATTAAGTAAGCACAGTTTATCCTTTCTCCAGGCAAAGAAGTGGCCAACATAACATCTGGGGGGTTCTTCGAATCCTGCTTTCTGTGATGTTGTAGTCTGCAAATGGAGGATGGAAAAACACTTTTCCAACAATCCTCAAGCCCTGACACAGACTTAAGAACTGTGCTTGGAAAAGGAACATTGGCCAATGAAACACTGAAAGGTTCTTTAGCAGATATTGCTGTTCTCCAGCTCAGTCAATGTGAATTCATGCACTGCTTGTGAAATCTCCAAAAACAACCACTGCTGACAGATTTCAAATTTTCCTACTCTGGATTCCCTGAAAGCTACAAATTTTTAATTCCTCCCCCTCTCCCCCCTCCATTTTTCTTCTTCCTTTTCCCTGCAAAGGAAATTCCTTTATTCCCTTTAACGATGCACACACAGAGATAAGCACATATTTCAAAATAGCATATCAACACTGCCTTGATCTGTTGCCCAGCAGACATCACCCTGTAAATCTCCCCAAACAATTTTTCTTACAGTCAGGCAATACTCTTTATAAACACTGATCTTTAATGACTGTTATAAGTGGCTACATCTTGAACTGAGTGGATATACACCGTCACTTGACATTTAAGATATCAATTCTAATTTTATTTATGTACACACATGTATATACATAAGGAAAATCCTCTTTGGGGAGAAAGCAAGATTGTAGCAAATGTGCCCAAAGTGCCAAAGTGAGGAGATGCACCCAGAAGAGGCACTTCCTCACTGGAATTGGTGGAGCTGCATCCCATATAGTTTCCTTTGTCTTGTTAAGTAACTACATATTTAAGCACTATGAGACCTCCTGAGCTGCAGAAAACTGAGGGATGACAGTGCACTAGCAGCATTTTCACAACTTCATCCTGTGTGCCAACAATATTTTCTGTGCACCTGAATCGAGAGACATCTTTGGTTTAACTGCAGAGTATATTTTAAAGGAAAAAAGTTATGCTTTGTTTATAACTTTTTTTTTCATTGTGAATATTGCCAAATTTGTGTCCTGAGGACAGGGTAAAAAACTTCCCAGTTCACTTTCTGGACACCACAATTTCTGTATTTTTTATTATCATTGTGCCTACCTCTCCCTCTATCAAAGCTTTCCACTTAGGAGCCTACTTGGAGAACTTCTAGATTGCGTTTTTTTGCAATTTTATTTCTTGAGCTTTGCCAGCTAATGGGTTTAACAACATGATCTGTCATCTCATATTTCAAAAGGCAGAGCCCTTCACGTAGGAACCCATCCCACTTTTCATGTTCATCTACACAAAAGATGACAAATACTTTTCAAATCTGCAAATCTTTGGGAAATAGTTTTCTACCTGAGAATATTAGGAGATAATAGGCATGCTAGTGATTTTTTTCACAAAATATTCTTTTTCTATTAAGAGTTTCATTTGGACTTTGCCAACTGAAAATCTTTGTATTTCTTTCAACTAATAGAGATGCTGCTGGCCAAGTTAAAAAAAAAATAAATTCCTATTTTGAAGTTTAAAATCGGCTTTTAAAAATCATGAATATGATTTTTTATTAATTGTAAAAACCAAACTATTCATGTGCAGAAGTATGTCCTAAAATGCAGATGCGGGCATGTAAACCTGTGAGGGAATGTGCACTACCTCTTTATTGCAACCTTACAACATAGCTGCTCTAATGAACATAATTACTAGTTCTTCCATTACCTTATCGAAATCTATACTGGTTCCTTCTGCATATCAGAAATGGCCAATGACTTAATGACCACCTTCAAATAGTCTGATGAAATGTAGAAAACTTAAGGTAGCATCATCAAAATACCTTCTTTGAGAGAAAACCCCATGATCAATGAGGAAAAAACCCTTATTTCCTATAGTTAAAACAACTGTTTTGCAGCTGTGCTGTCTATTAAAAACACACTGTTTCTAGGCAGATTAATTATGTTAGAATTAATGGAGGTAAATACTATCTTCAAATAGTACTTCTAGAGCTTTAACAGTAACAAGGAGAATTTGGTTTAGCTTCTTCTTAAAATGAAACACAGCAATGTTCCTTCCCCAGGCTCCCCTGAGTGCTGGCACCTGCACTTGTCCATGGATCATGCTCCACACAAGCTGAAGGGACAGAGCTGTTGGTGCAGCACCACAGGCTGCCTTCCTCAGGAGTAAAAGAGACTGGCACTGGAAGGATCCTCTCACTTGCTGCCCCTGGTACAGTAGGACTGAGACACCTCAGTGTCTGTGTGCCTGGGATAATTGCAAAGTGAGGAATTATTATCACTGCCACTCGACAAAAAAAGAGTGGCTATGGGATTGTGCTCTAAAGGTACTTAGGTGCCTAAGGATGCAGATAGGCATCTACTGCTATTTTAGCTCTTAACCTAATTAGCAGATTTAGTTGCACCTTTCAGCTTTGGGCGCCAGTGTTTGAAGGCTGTGCTGTCCCTTAAATCACAGGAATATCATTACAGCTGTCCTTCTGAACTTCATGTTCAGTGCTCACATGTAACTTCAGTTCAATGGGAGAAGAGAAAAATATTCCAAACCAGCAGGGAACAGACCTAGACTGAATATGAACAATTTGCACCAAAATACATAACAGGATTGCAATTATGCCAAGACATTAAATATGCTAATTTAGTTAATTTAGTTGCCTGGCCTTAGATCTATTAAACACATTCCACTTCTGTAACATTCTAGTTTCTCCTTTCATTCTGAACTTCTAGTTCATAATGCTCCAGCCTAGGACAAGCAAATATCTCCGTTTATTTCATTCTCAGCTTTAATGTTTCTTAGTTAATCTTTGCATATTGTGTCTTTATCTGAGGTTAAAAAATTAACTGCATCAGTTTGCATACAACAAACAGTATATTTGTGCAGCTACAAAATTCTGTCAACAAACTGGTGCTACTTAGCATTTAAAGGGTTAGAAACACTTGCAAAACAGCTCCCAGTACCAGTACTGCATGGAGAGGTTATCAACATGGCTAGGAATTCTCAAATATTTACCTTAAATAAACCTAGAAACATTGACATTGCAAACTTCCTGAGTCAATATGAAATATTAGAAAGCTCACATTTATTCTTTTATTTTTACAGGACAGTGCACATTCACAAACTGTATCAGACCTATACTTATGTCACTTCAAAACTAAAAAATGGATAGCAAGTGCTTCCCACCTTGGTTTTCACATCTTCTATAGAATTTAGTTGTGCAGTGTAATCAGGGTAGGATCACAGGGACTAAAATGCCAGCTGTGCCTGTTCTGTGGCAGAAGTATTAGCTAACTACAACTCCACTATCCCAGCTGAGGTGACAGGAGATGGACTGGCCTATGTGCAGCTCCCTTGGTGCCACATGCTTGCTAGAGCTGTCCCCTTCTCCCTTCTGCAGGACAAGCTCACAACACAGGGAGGTCTCTGTGCTTCAAACTCTGATCCCTGTTTTACATAGTGTGCGCCTTTGGATAAACAAACACAACATCAGTGAGAGATACCAAGACAGTTTTTTCTTTCTGCACCTTTTAAGCCTGATGAACGTTGAGCTTTTCAAACCTGTCCCATTACTCACATGCTGTATTCGGGTAGAATTCAATGTGGGTATTTTTGTTCTGTGTTTGGCCCAGCCACCTGTGAGACGCTGGGCTTTCTCACGCCAAGTTATGGGAAAGAGGTTGATAAAGATGGTCTGTAGCCTTGAGAGAGAGATTTCTGTGTAAACTACAATTAATTGGTCCCTCCTGATTGGCTGATGGCCTTCTAAGGGCATTTGAAGGAGAAAGGGAGGAGGAGGAGGATGAAGTAAACCCCCAGACTCAATTAAGGGAGACCCTCTGAAATGGACTGTGCAGGTGTGGTACAACTCACGCACGTGCAGAGAAGTCTCAATTATGTAACATTAGGGGTAGTGCCGAATGCCTTTGCCTGGGCAGCCCTGGCCACGTCGCTCAGGTAAACGTCATTTGGCCAAATCAATAAAAGGTGGATGGCTCCTATCTTGGGGCTTTTTGCTCGCTTCATGTGACTAGGACAACATTGCCTTTGGCAGGGATGCCTGCCTCTGCGAGAAGCCAGCCTACCCTTGAGGATGCAGCCACTGCCCTGAGGTGGGGGGGACATTCTGGGGTCGGTGAGACAACCCTGTGGGAAGACACCTTTTGGGGAAGGGGGAAGGGGGCAGGGTGTCAGACCCACGGGGGCTTCCCTCTCTCTCTCTCTCTCTCACTGGGGGGGAGGGGGCCTGCTTTCCTGTTCACTTGGCCATTTTTTCATAATAAAGTTACTGTCTAGTTGGACTTCTCAACAGTGTTCTAGTTTCAATTTCCACAGCCTGACGGACCCACTGGTTCCTCCCTGGAACACCTGTGCTCTGGCTCATGGGTACATGTACACACAGACACACAACCTCCTTTTTCGTAGGGAATCAACTACCATGGCCTCTCACCTCACAACTACTGGCTGCATCCAGCACTGCCATGGGACACAAATCTGCTACACACCACCAGTACCTGAGCTCAGCACAAGAGATAAACCAGCTCCACGTGCGCAGTCACTTTTACATGCATTTAGCTGGCAATACTTTGCTTCTAGCAGATACAGAATCCAGCTGTGCTAGTTACCTGCTTTGTATGACCCCTCTCTCCCATCACTTGCAAATCAACAAGCTCAGCTGAGTTGGCTCTCACCTTTATTTTCTGAACAGGCAACAGTCCTGATCGAAGTCAGTCTGTACAAAGACAGTGCTACTCTTTTGACTGGAGTCACTCCAATAAAAGCAGTGATGTTTTTGTAAGATCAAGTAAAGCAATAAATAGAGAGACTCTGAGACAGCCGAACACTCAAATATAGAGCATCTTGATTTACTGCTAGGTTAGTCTGTGAACTGACAGTGCTGATGCAGCCAAAAAAATGAAAAATCATCTTTAACAGGAGCTACCAGAAAGTGGCAGAAAATAGTCTCTGAAAACTGAAGCACAGGCCAGACTAAGTATATGCAATCTCCCTTAGAACTGTCAGAATTATTATTTCTGCTTCATTATTTAAATCGTGTGGAGGTTTGGGTTGGCTCCCTGCCAAGCCCAAGGGCCGGCCACATGGATTTCCCCCCCCCACCCAAGAGAGAAGGGAAAAAAAAGTACCTAAAAAGACAATTTTAGTAAAAGTATATATATATATATATATATATTCACATATATTACAATTATATACAATCAAACACTATGAATCTACAGAACAGATCCCAGAACAACCCCCAAAGGGATAAGGGGAAAAGGGGAAAAGGGAAATGGGAATGGGACAAAAATGGGTAAAACAAATACACACACTTGTAAACTCAGGGAAAAGCTCAATAAGAACTAATACAATCAATTCTCACCAACACTTCCCTTAAGAGAAAACAGGTCCTTCCCCTCTGTACGACTGGGCCAGCAGCTTCTCTGAGAGGCCTTAGCTCACAGAGATAAGGGCTAGGCTGGCACAGAGAGCTGATGTCCTCCACCATGCAAAATGGGAAAGAAGAGAGCAAAAAAGAGGGGGAGGAAATCTTCCTCCTGTCTTTATATACACCTGATTACGTAAAGGAATGGTGTGGAATACTTCCTTAGTTGTGACCCTGCTACCAAGGAAGGCTCAGACCAAAACTAAGAAAACTAAACCACCACAACATCACAAACTGTCCAATGGGCACAGTAACATCAGAGCTTGATGTTAAGTGAGTTTTCCAACTTCCCTTATCTCTCCTAGTACTCATAAGGCCACATGTGTTTGTCATACAGCACTTTTTTCCTCCCCCAGAATCTCCAGAAACCCGCCTGAACATACCCTCTGAAGTGGGATAACAATGTCCAGACAGTCAGTACCCAGCTCCTTCAACAATACTCCAGTGAAACAGTTCTGCTACAGCCTCCACAGTGCAGAGGAAGGGATGGAGACACTTGGGAACTGATGGATTTGGAAAACTTCCTCCTGTATTTGCTTTTTTGTCTTTAAGTTTTTGTGTGCAGCCACCTAAACTGACTTCATAAAGGGCCAAGGCAGTGTCTTCATACAGAGTCTTTTGCAGGAGAATGAATGACCACAAAGACCTTGGGTGTTACTTTCTAGAGCAGTGAATGGAGGAAAATCTTTCTGCTTATGGATTTTTTTGAGAAGAGCAAATATGTCTTACACTCAGTAAGCTTTTAACTTATGATAGAATTAAAATGCACTGCATTTGATGACAAGAGCTACCTACTTACTATAAGCTATAAAAAGTACCTCAGCTCCTAAAATCAGCTGATAATGGGAGAGTTCCCTGTTTCATTTGTTCACAAGACATCACTCATTGTTGAATATTACATTTTGCTGGAGGGCTGCAGCTGACAGAGATAAAAATGCCTGGTTGCTTTGCACCCAGGACTGCAATTTGGGTCAGGTGGACACCTCTGGGGAAAGGTGGAAGGGACAGGAATCTCTTCTTTTGTCAGAGTTGCACAGACTGCTCAGGGGATGAAAGGCTGTAGAGTGCAGGTGACACAGGAGGGAGTAAGACAAACCCAGCATGCAGAGAGAGCCCACAGCAGGAAAAGGAAAAGGAAGATATCCAGGCTTCAAGTGCAAAAGGCTGGCTTTTCCCTGAGGATCCAGTATGGTCATATTAAAATCATAACCCAAAAAGCCAGTAGAAGTTGCTGAATAGAGAACAAGGCTGAGGCAGGAGACTTGTCCTTCACTGACACTAACCAAAGTAAAAATTTGCTCTCAAACCATTTATTTTTATCCAATCTCAACCAGAAGAACCCAGTAGTTTTGTGGCTTTCTATGAAAACAACTTATGACTTTAGGTTGTCTCCAAAGAATACTGAATTTGGGATGCAGTTTGCACACCGCTCTGACTTTTCTGTGAGCATATTTTAGAAGAAAGATGGAGGAAGACCCACTTCAAAGCTCAGGCTGGCACAAGTTTTCCATGGCTGCTCCTCAGGAAAAAGCAGCTGGTCACTAAGGGGACCATGAAGTGCTCCTCTGGCCATGCAGCACATCCAGGGGCTCAAAGGGCCTTGTTTGGCAGGGTTATAAGTGTCTGCAAAGGTCCACAGGTTACCTTTGAAAAGTCTCTTGGAAGGGCACTGTGAATCTGACAGTGACAAGAGGAGCACCATCAAGGTGCTGAAATACAGGTGTCTATTGCCTTTCAAATACCAGTAAGACCTGCTAGAGCTCCTGTCAGTCTGTTCCTATCTACCAACCTTCTGCAGATGTCTCACATGCACAAGGCCACGAAGAAAGGTCATCAGGTGCTTATGTGCAAGCACCTGAGTCCCATTCTCAGAGACATTTCTGAGAGAGTAATTGATTATTCTAGAGTTTTGACTATGCAAAATATTTCTTTAAGATAGTTACAGCTAAACATGAAATATCTGGATTGTTCTACACAGGGGGCAGCAGGCTGGAAAGGGATGGGAAAGAAAAATTAATTGTAGCCTTCTGACCTGGGCATTAACAGTTCTAGCAGCAAAGATGGAAATGAACTGTGGGAATAGACTCACGGTATCAGAAGTGGAATAAATAATGCAGGAAATGGGTCTCTGAAGAAGACGAAAAAACCAGCCAGAATGCCTCTTTTACTGTATCGTAAAACGGAGTTTTTGCTTTTTCCCCTGAGCCACCCTTCTCCTTCCCAAGACCCCTTGAGTGAAAACCCTTAGCTATGCAAGAATTTACCGTGGCCAGGCGATGCGAAAACCCCCCTTATTGGTCCGTTGTTAACCCTTTCCCCATTGGTTCCTAACCCTCAAATCCTATAGGCTGTGACCAGCATCCCCTAAAGCCCCATAAATACCCCTGGCCAGGTGAATAAACTCTCTCTCAGCTGCCTTCTCCTGTGGCTTCTGTGTGCCTCTTTTGTGGGATGTCTTGGGACCACGTGGCGGGGGGGGCCGGTAAAGGTGTGAGCGAACCACCCAGCTGTCACAATGAACCACCAAAATAGAGATTTGGCTTTCTAATGCCACAACTCCATAGACAGACAAGGAGCTTCACAGTCGTGAAAAAGCTCCAAGTCCTTCCCCTTCTGGCTCTCCAGTGGCTGAGTTGAAGGTAAAACCAAGAGTACAAGCCCATGAGACAGACTCTAGATATGACAGCTGGTGGCAGCAGCAACTGGGCAAATGCAGGAGGCAAATTGCTGCCAGGGGCACACAGGATAGCAGGCACTGCAGGCTCCATCCTGAACAACCTTTTCTTTGGGGCGTGTGGCAGATTTGGAACTGCTCTGTAGTTATTTAAGCATACTGTATGCCAACTTAGCCATTAGAATGTCTTTTACTACAGCTAGGGTGGTTTCATTCAGTCACTGTCTGAAAAACTAGCCAGGAAGGAAAGGCACAGCAAAACACCTGACACTTCTGCAAGAGTTAAAAGTTAGGGCCAAAAAGAGGTAGTTCTGGTTTCTTTTTCCAGCCAAACTATAAAAGCAGCTCTGGCCTGGACAGGCAAAGCATGCAAATACTGAAGGACATTAAGAATGAAAATGAGCGCTGACAGAAAGAACCTCATGCTCTAAAACTGTGCTTTATTTACCAATATGAGAAAGCAATTTTTAAGTAATGTTATTTATGCACAGTCTCTATTAGATAACTCCCTCCTTCCACTGCTACTGTCTTACTACAAGATACTTTATGCTAAATGTGCCTTTTTCAAACACAATACATCATAAAGTGCAGATTCCCCAAGGAAAGAACTAGGAGTAAAGGCAGCAAGCAAAACCAGACAGTGGATCTGATGAAGAAAACTGAAATTCTACCTCAAGGTATAAAATAGTCATAAGTTCCCACTGGCAATAAGACATAAAAATGGCTTTCAGCCAGCTCTTCTCTGCAGTGAAACATAGATAACATGTGACCACAATGCCACACACCCTTAGCATTCCCTAAAACCACATGTGGAACATGGATGGGTAGGAACTGGAGAGAGACTGCAGCTTGTACCGTGGTGGCACCAACCCAGACCTAAAACTCAGAGGCATCTGACTGAAAAAAACCAGACTTTTGGTGGAAATTTGCACTGTGGTCCCTCGCCATCACTTTTTCAGGGTCCTTCTTTCCCTCACTTGGTGGGAGTGTTTCATGAAAGAGAAAAACTCAGCAGAGTATGAAATAGTTCCAAATGCTAATGCATAAAACTGTTCTCTCCAGATTGGAGAGAGCACCACTGCGAGTATTCACTCTGAGGTACCAGTAACCTCATTTTGTCTTTTGCAAATGCCCAGGCTGCTTCATTTCTTTGCTCACTGTGAAATTTATCCTAATAGACTCACAGGAGTCGCACAGTTCACCTGGTCTAGATGCATTTTCTTTTTCTAGAAAGGAGGTTACAACAAACTCGAAGCAGTCAGTCTGCTCTCCCTGTGATAAGCATTCTTTGACACGGACTCTTCTCCTCAGTCCTCACAAGCATGTAGTGCTACCTGAACTTCTCTTCTCCTTATTTCCCTAGGCTGATGGAAATGCAGCTCTTGGAAACCTCTTAAGAAATTTACTTCTTCCAAATATGTAATTGAGGACTACAATATCTGTTGAACTGATCCTGCTGAATAAAGACCTTTAACCAAACTCTATAGAAGCTAATGGAAGTCACTCAGTGCAGAACAATGTTAAAAAGCAGGCAAAAAGGGACATAAACCATCATTACCAGGCTACAATAGAACATGACCTTTGCAGTGACAGGAAGCATTATGAGGAAGGTGCACCATATCTGGTGATCACACACAGCTTTATCAAAGGTTACAGCCAAGTAAGGATGGCAAAAAGCTTCTGAAGCACCAAGGACAATGCTTTCAAAACAGCATGCCAGAGGTCACCCAAAAATGAGAACCTTTGGTTCAAAGTTCTGGTCACCCAAAGGCTGTACTGAAGAATAAAGGAACCTGGTGTTTCCCAGGGCGCTCTCAAGAGAGGTCAGGTATCTCCTTTTTTGCTTGTGTTGAGCCAGGCCCTTCAGGAAGCTCTAACAACTGTAAGTCAAGACAGGTAAGGCACTTGCTGAAATCACAAACACAACATCTATTCTGACATTATATTAATGTAGACAGTTTTTGTGACTAGAATATGCATCCTACTCTCCATGACTTCAATCTGGGTCTACCATTTCATTCACATTAAATCTATAAATGCATGTTACAGCAGATTTTAATGGATCTTCTGTCAAAACACAACATAGTTCCTTCAATTTTTATTTTAAAAATCAGCTCATGCTTTTCCAGGAGTTAGTCTGGTATAAGGCTTACTTTCTGATAGCAGCACCTTAGCTGGGAAGATGTTATCAAAGATGCTGCCCATTTTTACTGATTAAGTATCACAGGAGTTTATACAATACCTTTTCTGAGAGGGCAGTCACAGATCTCCATTACTTATATAGGAAAATCCCTTAATTCTATTCACTTAGGTCTCTGTCAGAATACCACAGTTTTTGATAATTGCTGAATTCTTTTCTATGTGTTTCTCTGGCCTGACAAGATACAGCCCATGGTAAATTTTTTCACAGAGGAGACAGATGACAAAATATGAAGTCCACAGCTCCTGAGTGAACAAAGGACACCAAGGAGGCCTCTCTCACATTCCTTCTCCTCCAACAAAGAAGCTGCAGCTTTTGCCCTTTGCTAACTCCCTCAGCTAGCCCAAGGCTTGCCACCAGTGGCCACGGGTGAGCACACAGCTGTGGGTTTCAGCTGACGGACAGAACAAATGGCTTTGAGTTCACTCAAACCAGAAAGAAAACAGAGCTAATTTTGATAAGAGAATGACTTTAAAGGTCTTGGGAGCGGGGAAAGAATGTAAGCAAAGAGACAGGAATGAGACAAGGAAACGATTATGAATGTGCTGAAAAAGAAAACAGAAAGTTCCTCAGGAAGAGGAAGGTTATATGAGAGTGAGACGGGGGAGGGGGAGGAAGCAAGGGAACACACTGGCAAAAGCTACTGGGAAAGACTCCTGAAAAAGCACAGCAAAGGAAAAATAGGGTAGGTTCAGAGCTTCCAACTTAGATGAACATTCTATTCCCTCTACTATTTTTTTAAAATATTTTCTCATTGGCTTCAAGTTCTTTGAGCCTGACAGTAGGACAGAGTAGAGAGGGGAGAGAATCTCTCAGCGAGTGACAGGATCAACACCACAGCTACTGTCCTAGTAACTTATAATAACATTTCATCCACAGCCTGAAAGTCCATCAGACACATTTACCAGGTCTTTCTTTAGACTTGTTAAAAACCAACCAAACAAAAACCAGCACCTGTACTAGAAAGTAGAACATACAAACAGCATCAGTGGCCCAGCAATGAGTGTGTGGGTGAGTAAATGATCAGAGATAGAAAAAGTAGATCATCTTCAATTTACCAGTTCACGGTCTCTGGGTGTCAGCACTCCTGATATGTTCATTAAGCCAATGACCAGTCATGCAATCTATTAGCTACATCTCTTCAAATTTACCGTGCTGAAACATACAATTAATTGTGTGTTGGTGTTATATTATTTGTTCTGCAGTCACAAAACCTAATCCATTTCTGTATTCTGGTTAGGTAGCCTGGGAATCTTCGTATATATTGATCATCTAATGCGAGTGAGTTATTCACATTTAGAGGCATCACAAAAGACTCTTGTAACTCAAAAAACCTGTTCCTGTAGGTACTTTAAAAGAGTTGACCTTAATGCAAGCAACTGTATGACCCCAAAAGAAAACACAGTAGGAGAAGGCTAGCTGGAAATTTCAACCACCTTCTCCCAAATCTTTGCATTACCATAACTCTGCAGGAAATACACCATCAAAATCAGGCAATTGCAAACAGATGGGTGGTGTATTTTAAGCCTTTGTCAATACCCTGGTTACTGAACTAGAATCCCAAACAGTCCAAACCCCATGAACTCAGGGGGGTCACAGCGCTCCCTGATTTACTCAGTTCAAGTAATAAAAAGCCACATGTTATCAGCTTCATTATCTAAATGATCACTTACACATCGAGGCAGCACTCATCCTCCATTTGTGAGCGTTTTTTTGGCTTCTCCTAGGATAAGAACACCACCATATTCTGGCTGATGGAGTCAGTATATGACCACTTACCCACTGTCAGGTACGCCTCCTCCCACCCAGGGACTGCCAGTACAGACCCACACCACAGTATGGGTTCAGCTCCCAAACCAGTCATGGCTGGCAGTACAGGCTGGAATACAAAAGGGATGCCTAGGCTGAAATTATGGCACTAAGCTGGATATCCAGCCACCATGAATTCCTTCCCCACAGAAACCACGCACTTGATGGTGAAACCCTCCAACATTTACTTGATCTTGTTAGCACACACACAGAGGTCTCAAGGACAAGGAAAATCTGCATCTTGCATTGCTATTATTCTTCCAGCTAGGGAAAAATTACTAAGTATAAGCCAGGAAAAATATGAGAACACAGAGGGAAAAATAGGAGAGACTATTGGGTTTGAATTATATAATGTAAATACAAGCAATTTCATAGAGATTACCATCTTGCTAAAACATCCAAGTGGAAGCATAACTGAGAGCCAGAACCTAAAAATTACCAAAGTGGGATTCACCCCATTACTTGGATTGGCCAAAAAGCCAGGCATCTAAATTCTCCTTTATTGTTAGGCATCTATTCCAAGCCCATAATTCCACCTTTTGCTGCAGCCAGCCCTCTCAAAGGCAGTCCCATTCTGCCTATGGAGGGCACCTGCTTTGGATGGCACAGGGCACCATGCCCTGGCCTCACAGGGAGGCACTGCGGCTGCAGAGGCTAAAACTACCTAACAGCAATCTGAGGGCTTCTGGTACTGTGACTGGTTATCCCTGCCCTAATTTCCCAAGGACACAGGAAAACCTGCAGCCAGCCTGAGGTATCTGAGGTGGCCAGATTCCAAAATCAGACTTGTTGAACACCAGACCCAGCCCTTCTTGGAAAACTATATGTTAAAAAATATGGAAAAGATATTTTTACTAATATTGCTCTTCACAGAGCTCTAGGAGTATGAAACACTGACCACTTTTTGTAAAAAAAGGGGAGTAACATTTAATCAATTTATGTATACTTATTTTGGATTAACATTAAAAATACTTTCTCTTTTTCATCTGCTCTAAAAATGAGGAGCAAAATGTATATGAGAGTCTGAAAAACAACCTCTGCACATATTCTAGAATGATAATCAAATTTGTTTGGTTTGTTGTTCACACAATTTTAGAAAGGTATATTCATAAAAAAACAACTGGAAGAAGAATATGACTAAAAAAGTTCTGAGAAAAATGTAGTTGGTGAAAAAGATGTTTTATGTCTTCTTTACAAGGCAAATGAACCACAAGAAAGACAGGATTTTTATATTACCTTAAATTTTATATTACTCTGCATGAGAAATAGTTCTGTTAAATGAGGCATTAAAGGAAAAAAAAAAAAGAGATAATACTTCACTGCCATTCCATCAAAATCTGATGCATAATCAGGGAAAAAGGCACAAGACATGAATTCCATGGCAAAAAAAAAGGAAAATAACGCAACAAAAGAATCTGTAGGCATGTACATGAATACTAACCCATTCCTTCAGCCAGCTCAAATCCGTATCTGCTCAAGTTTGCAGACTCCTTTTTTGCAGACTCAAACAAGTGTCTAAGGCATCTTTCTCTCCTTTTTTTCTGCATTCATTGAATGGTAATACATTACTTTCTAAAAACCCCAGGTTCTCAGCTCCTTTTCTAAGTAGTTAAGCACACCTTTTCAAAGGCAGATGATAACGTCATAGCCAGACAAGTTGTGCACACCATCAGGTGAGCCCATGCAGTGCAAGGGTCGGGCACAGCTGTGGGGACACTGCAGAGCCTGCCCAGCAGGCAGCACTGCTCCAGGATGCCCCCCATCCAGCAGGGACTGCAGTGACAGTGCCCCACCCTAACCAGGCAGGAGGCTCTCTCAGGTGTGGGACACACAGAACACACCTGGGCACAGCTGGCTGTGGCTCGGGTGACAGCTCCAGGCAGGCACTAACCAGCCCCCATGCCAGCTCTAATGTGCACAAGCAAAGAACAGAGATTCCAGCAGCATCCGCAATGGAAATGTTTGAATACAGAGGCCTCTTCCCTGTCACATCACAATTGCCTGCCCTGGCACATTGTTTGTCACAGTTTGCCCAGGACAGGAGGGGCACAGGACACAGACCCTGCCCAGTCCAGCACTGAGCTCTGGGGACAAGGGAACCTGCACATGACTGGCACATCCTGCCATAAGCACTTTGGCAAACACTACCCAGCACCCTGGCACTGTACATTGCCAGGTATTCTCCTATACAACTTGAAGAATTTCTGCCACGGAAGGGAGAATAATCCCATACAAATAAAACAAGAAAAATATGCTTGCAAAGCTATATCAAATTTGGGGCTCTGTAGTTATGAACACTTGAAGTTTTTTGAATGTTTAACCTAAAAAGTTTCTTGTTATGCATATCAAGTAAGACTAAATATTTAAAGAGCATTTGTTGCACAAAATCATATCTGGAGTCCACCTGAAAATTAGAGCAAATTATATGAAGCTTGACGTATTTTAAAATAGAGATATGTTGAAAGCAGCTATTTAAAAGGAAAAACAGCCCTAAAATTGCAAAATCAGAACTTGAAACAGTCTGGTACACCTTATAACTTAATTCTGATCTAGGAGATCAAAACCTATTGCCACAAAATTTATCTGTGGTGATAAACTTTCAGATAGAGTCAGACTTGTTCTCAGTCAGTGGACTAGGATGAAAGGCAATATGAAAGGCCTTAGCCATCTGCTCACAACAGCCCAGAACCAGCTCACTGTGGACACTTTCCTCCCCCTGCTACTGAACAAACTGGTCACTGTGCAACTTGGGCCTGTACTCACAGAAACTTAAACAATACACCATGAGGACTTCAAAATGAAAGACTGCTCAAAGTTTATGGGGTGAACACTTCAGATTTCTGTTTGCTCAAAGTTATGATATTTTACTGAATTCAAGCTGTAACCAAAACATTCTGGTTATAGAATGTTATATGCTCGAGTTGGCAAAAAGCATTTAGATCTCACCTATGAAAAGTGCTGCGAGTCCAAATAAAGATGTTTCTTTTTCTTCCAAAGAACAATGAACTTGTACTCAATTTAGAGGTGAAAAATATATATTGAGGGAATTTTATATTTGATTTATAAAGCTGTATATACATATAAGCTATGTATCTTTTAAAAGTAAATATCTAAATCCTATTCTTAAATATTGATCTTATACAAGAAGAGCTTAACAGTTTATATTAAAATGATACTACATGTGAATGAAACCTTGGGTAAACATTTGTACTATTATAAGTCATGAAAAATACATGCCCTGTATTAACTTTGTAAAAACTACTGAATTATTTGTAGGATAATGAGTTCTTTTCAGTGTAAACCACTGAAATGGAGCAGATTAATTCATCTCTTTTGGATGCTATACCTTAAAGAACAGGAGTTGTGGAATACATTTTTACCCTCCTAAAACTCTCTAACAATCTCTCATTGCCTCTTGCAGTAATTCTCCAGCAGAGTTAATTAGGAAGTGATAGCTTACATTTCACCTCTTTTTCAGTAAAGAAAATAAATGTTATTTCCTAGGCAAGTCAACATAAATGAAATTAAGATCCCAAAGTCCTTAGCTATTACTTTAACCTGCCAAGCAAAAAAAAAAAAAAANTAATGGCAAACAAAACTCCTTCTGATGTTCATCTGATACTCCTTGACAAACTATGACATCTCTATGCTGTGAATAAACCATGGGCATACTAATGGAACCAGGATCCATACAGCCCTGGGTATCAGCAGCACTCCAACCTGAGCTGCCTCTGCTACACAAGCTGTGAAAATTCACATGAAAAGTTTTGAGAGGTGGCAGCTGAACACTTGCAGCCATCAGCTACTTCTGGGAAACTAATCACCACAACTGGCTGGTCATGGAGACTCTCAGAAGAGGATCTGGACCATCTTTGTGTGAAAATTAACTGTTACTGTCCTGTATTTCCTACAGGTTACTGTCTCCAAGAAGAAAAACTTCAATTAAAAATAAATAATTAAATAATGTAGTTTTTTCATGCATTAGGCCCTCCTTTATCCAAACAGAACATAAAACACCATACCTTTTCCTCACATTGTATTTTCAGTGTGAAAAAAACCTAATAAGGTAAATTATTTAAAATGTGATATAGGAAAGAATGAAAGGACAATAGAGAAAAGGAGAGTCAATGTTATCAAAGTACTGCAAGATAGTGTCTAACTTACTGAAAGGTAATTGACATGGCCTGTTTAATTACTGAGTTTGAGCACTGGTGCCAGTTTATGATGTTAAAGTCATCTGTACATAAAAAAAGCTTGAACAACACAAACTGGATACAGCTAGAGCACACCGAAGAGTAGCACCCACAACACAGCACAGAATGCTATTCCTGCTACACTCTAGCTTAAAACAAACAAAGCAACTCCAAACCTCCCTGCAATCTCTGCAGAGTGAAACGGAGCCTTCACAGCACAAGTCACGTTCATTATCAATGAATTATGTTTATCTATGGCAGTAAAAGATAAAACATAAGCATATCCTGGCTTCAGCATTTTCTTTCATGAGACTAGGAAGAGCTCAATATAAATGAAAATTGGGTTTATTTGCAATGGCCACAGCAAGATTTGCTCTAAAAAGGAGGACTCACCATGGGGGGTGTGTGTGTGTAGGAGTCTTGCCTCCCTCCTTCTAGTAAAGTGGATAAATCGTTCAGACTTCAATTCCCTAGAGAAATACAACCTCTGTAATTGCTATCAAGATCAATGAGAACAGGGCAAGTGCTTACGTTCTAGATACATAATTTACATCAGCCTGGAGCAATTTTAACATGAATTTTCGACTTTTCCAACCTGTTTAATGTTTATTCAAATACTGCAGTTGTGAAAAAATAGTTACCACTTGAGTCTATTTGGCAACAATTTCCGCCCTCAAATACACATACTGCCTTTTTTCCAACCACCTACAGCAAGATTTAGGAGAACTGAATTTGAAAAACTAAAACTTAAGTCAAATGGCGTCACCTTCCCTTTTCAAAATAACACCACCAAAATGCTCCAGTGTCACATTCTGTGAGGGTGAAGAATGACAAGCACAATCAAAGCTGGGGTGAACAGGAATGGCCATTTATTGGGGGGGGAGCATCAGGCTTTTATAGGGTTCGGATAGAGGGTTCCAGAACTAGGGAGTGACTTGGGGCGGAGTTGGGGTGGAGCGCAACATAGAGGGAAAGAAGGGGTAGTGACCATGCCAAACAAGGGGTAGAACAGGAGGGACTAACCATATAAGGGAATGGTATACTGCACCAAACTGGGACCAATGGGGAAACAGGGGACAAACAGCCAATAGGAACAAATGAACAATACAAATGTAATAAAGACTACTCTAATACAATAAACTACTATCTAATCTATCAGAACATCCATAAAGTTTTCAAAAACAACGAACAGGGCTCCTTTCAAGTAGGTCGCTTCCAGGATTGAGGCAATTTCTTCCTTAGTGTTGATTTCCCTTTCTTCGCCTCCCAAGTTCTCCTAGCATTCTGTTGTTTCCAGTCCGAGTAATTAGTTACCAGTTCCCCCACACTCCAGGCTGAAAAAAGACAAAATTAAAACCATAAATAGTAACTATTTCCTCATTTGGGGATATGCTTTTTGTGCCATTAGTTAACTGTTTTTGACATTTATTGAATTAAGCTGAAACATCTCAATTCCAATAGACAATCTGCAAAGTTCAGTCTCTGGGCTACATCTGTTACCAAAATGCTGCTAAGATAAAGCAGATTTGTTTAGCTTAGCCAGGAATGTGTTCCCAATAGATTCCAGTAACAAGGTTGCATTGGTAGTGAAATGATAGATATCTGTGATGATGAAATATAACCCAAATGTCGGCTTTATTTACCACTCCTATTTAACACTCCCTTAAACCCAGTTGGCAGAGTTCTGAGATCAAAGTTTTCTGGGATGCTAAGAGAGCAAAACTGATGCATAGTTTATTAAACAACCCAGAAAACACTACTCTTTACCGTAGAAAAACATGGAAAAAACCCAAATTCACCTTCTTTCCTTTCCTTCACACCTCTAACAAGAAAGCACACAGCAGTGGGACTATACTAAGCTAATCATAAATTCAGGAAAGGAACCAAGAAGATACTAAATGGGCTGGTTCACAGCTCACAGCTTTGAGCTGGTGGGGGGCGGGGAGAAATCAGCCCAACAGCCCTAAGAAAGAGAACACATTCTCTGCACACCAAAGGTGACAGCAACCTCCTTGGAAAAAGAGGGCTTGTCAAGCTCACCAAGAAATCTATTTCAGCTCATGTACTTGGCTGCCTTAGGAACAAAAGTAACTCCAGAGTCACTGAAATACCACAGAATCATGTCTTTGCTAAGATCACATTTTATACATCTTTCCTGCAATTCCTAAACTCAAAATCTGGAATCAGTCAGTGCCACAATTAGAAATGCTTGGAAAAGCAGTGCAAATACCAAGGTGTATTAGGAGGTGACTGAGAGTGCTGCAGTGCCAACAGACATGGCAGAGGAAGGCAAAGGCAATGTGAAGGGCTGAACGATGCTATTGGGCAGTGTCATGTGCTGTAAGGGGAGTGCAAAACAAGAGCCAATTCAAGAGTGACTGTCTTCTTGTTAAGGCCATATCTTTGAGTTGGAAGGCATCTCTTGAGATCCCCCTGCTCAAGCAGAGTCACCCATGGCCATATCAAGTCAGGTCTTGACTCTCTCCGCAATCTCTGGAAAGCCTGTTTTTGACCACACTCACAAGAACAAACTCTTTTTTTGTGTTTAGATGGAATTTCATGCATTTAGTTTTGTGCCTGTTGCCTATCTGTCACCAGACACCACCAAAAAGAGCCTGGTTCCCTCATCTCCAGCTCCTGCTGTCAGGTATTTATACACTTTGATAAGACAAGAGCCCCCCAGCCTAAAACCTTCTCCAGGGTGAAGAGTCCTGACTCTCACCCTCTCTCCACAGGAAAGATACTCTGGTGCTTTCGTCACCTCCATGGCTCCTCACTAGATTCATGCCAGCACGTCCAAGCTTCTCTTGTCCTTGAAACTCCATGACAGGGCTCAGCTCCTTAGAGATGTGCTCCCAGTGGGCTCAGGAGAGAGGTAAGATCCCTCCCCTCAGCCTGCTGTCCATGCTCCTCCCAGTGCAGCCCAAATTGTTGTTGGCCTTCTTTCCTGTCACTGTGTTCCTGGCTCACTTTCAGCTCAGTGCCCACCAGGACCCCACGGTCCTTCTCTGCAGAGCTGCCTTTCAGCATATACTGTCCATGGGATCACTCATGGGGCACAAGATTTTTTATTTTCCCTTACCAAGGAATTTGAGGTTCCTTTCTGCCAATTTCTCTAACATGCCCAGATCCATTGGGGTGCTGGCACACCCACAGCCTGAAAACCTGCCTCTTTATTACAGGGATCTTAACGTATCAAGCAAAACCAAAACACTTCTACATCAAATCCTACTCCCAACTCTCCCCCATGAAAGACTGCACATGAACAACAGTGTTTTTTCCAGCACTTCTCTACATGTAGTTGTTTCAAGTTAGGAACTGCTATTGCAGTTCATGACAATAAGAAGATATATAATAAAAAAAATACAAATCAATGGAAAGTTCAGAGAAGAGCAATTCCATTGACAGAACTATTCAAAAAACCTTCAAAAACCAATAATCATTCCATCTTAAAACAAAAAGCAGAAAATTATCATTTTTCTCTGGCAAATTTATATTGATTTTAGATGAGCATTAAATTAGCCAACTATACCAGTTACTTCCACCAGTGATGAAAAGAAACACCACCCTTGCACATGAGAGGTTTTTGACCATTCTAGAGGGATCTTCTCTAATGTGGAATGAAGGCCACAAACAGATTCAGAGTAATTTAAAGATTAAAAATTGAAACATGTAGAAGATAATACTGTGGCGAGTCTCATGTGAAGCCCACCAGCAAAACCACTCTGCCAAGCTGGCACAACAAAATCCGTGCCCTTGAGCTCAAATCAGTTCAATCATGTACATTAACAAACATAACAGTAAGCCAAGCCCATAAACAAGTTTATTTTCACACTGTCCTTATCCCCTCCAAATTGCTGAAGTTGCATCACATTTCCTTTATAAAGTTGTTGTGGAAGGGGCTCTGAAATGGAAAAGCATTTCTCAAAAATGTGATTGCAAACCTACATGACAGATGGCCTGGAACTGAGACCTCACAGGGCACCTTTGCCACCCACAGAGGACAGGAAGGAGGAGACGAACACACTGGTATATCTGGATGGATGGAGACAACACACAGCAACAGGCTGACACACTATCCATACTGCAGACCAATGCTTTCCCAGAGCCAGCTGGTGAATGTTACTGCAGGTGCCACTGAGGGGAAGCACAAACAGGCCCTACATGCACACCTTCACATTCTGGGGTTACCAATATCACTTCTAAGGAAGGCTTGGAAAATGCCCTAAGGGATAACGCCAGGTAAGGTTCTGACAGTACCGGTGGGAGATCATGACAACATGTCTAATAACCTTCAAGAGACAACAACTTCAGCTGTGCCAGGCTTTAAGGACAAACTTGGAAATCAGGAATCTTTGCTGTATGTGCGAGAAGGCTACAGCAAGTTATATTCATGCATCTGAAGTACCAGAAGTGTTCTTTCACATGTGGAAAAAATACTGTCTGTTGAACACAAAAGAAAACTAGGGATTCAAAATCTGGGTGCAATAGCATCTTGGGTGCAAGACATGCTTCAAAACTGCACAAAAACATGGAGAAGGAGGAAAAAAACCCCAAATCCAATCCAAAACAAAAAAATCCAACGCACAGTTACCAGCTGCAACAAGCCAACAAATACCTCAAGGAGAAGCAACAGCTGGAAATAGTCAATTCCAGGACCTACTGTAGACAGAAGCAGAGACCCCAAAAATGTGACAGGCCTTCTTCTTTGGTATGAAGAGAACCAAACTAATATGTGATTTTTATTTTTTTAATGAGTATTAAAGATGTTCCAACCATCTCTTCCCCTTCCTCCCTCAGATCCCAACATTGTGATGTTGTAGTTAAGGAAATAAAAGCTTCTTCAATATTCTTTGCTACAAGTCTCTGTACTCAAATTTTGTGACAAGTGTTTACTTCTGTGAGCTTACCTAAGCAAATCAGAATTATATTATTAATAAATATAGTATCTACAGAAAAAAATACTTCTTTCACCATAAAATAATAACATATCCCATGCATTGGCTTTCATTTTGTTTTAACTGCCAGGACAAAGAATCAGATACCACTGTTTGCTTATTTCCTTCCTTTACTTTTCATCTCATGTTCATTATGAGTCTTAAGGCCTGGGAAGAAATAGCCACACAGGCATAAGCCGATGGTCTAAACAAACCCAAATTACAAACCTACTTATAGGAGCAACTTCTCATAGCAATTTGCACAGATTCCCCCTACAATTCTGGATTTATCTTGTGTCAGAAACCACCTGCAGCACAGGTACATCTGTTTGGTCAGCCCTTGTTGGCAGGGGAACCTGAGGGTTACAGACCTAATGGAAGGATGGTACACACAGACACAGAACAGAATCCCCAGGGAGCGGGCAGCAACATTGCAAGAGAAGGGAATGGCAGATCTTGCTGTTAGCATTCTTGGGAGATCCCAAGGTAGGATGGAGCTCAGCTGACCTCCAAAAAAATGTAAGAATGTGCCTTTGCTCTGCTTGGTTAGGAAGAGCTGTTAACTCCCTGCAGCATGTTTAGACAGGTTAATCACTCTGGGATCAAAATAATACGCCCAGCTTTCCTATGCAGTAGTAAAATGCAGCATCAATAGGCTTTTCAATTACTGTTCATATAACATGACTCATTAAGTGCTGCTCCAGTGCCACTCTTTCATACACAAAGCAGGAACAGTGACTCCATTCCCAACTGAGTGACAGCTACTTAAAGGGTGGAGGCCACATACAGCCCCTGATTCAGTGGTGCTGCACCTGCCCACTCAAGGCCTGATTCTGACCCAAAGTATCCAACTGGAAGAGAACAAATATGTTCTTCAAAAATATCTTTGGTAAAAATAGTGAATGTATTGAAAATTAAATAAGAATCATTAGTTATGATAATCATGGCTAGGCTTTGTGAATGAAGCTTTGCAAGGGTTCTACCCACGCTTGTTGCAAGCACACTGGTGGCTAAAAAAGCCAATGTGAGAGAGGCAAGTCCAACTGCAAAAGGCACAATGGAAAGTCCCCATCGGCACCACTGGTGAGACACGGTTCTTCCTGCGCTGCCTTTTTTCCTCAAGACTGAGTCTGTGTGTGTCCTCAAAGGAAGCAGCAGCGTTATGGATGTGTTAGCAGCAGCGTTATGGATGGTGTGTCTCCATTTCTCCCAATTGGAGGCCAGGGTGGACCATTGATAGTGGTCAATATGGCCAAGGCTGAGGTATTGTTTCAGGGAATCCTTGTATCTCCTCTTCGGGGCTCGTCTCTTGCGGCAGTGTCGAGTGGCGAGTTCCCCATAGAGCACAATCTTAGGGAGGTGGTGATCCTTCATCCTGGAGACGTGCCCTGCCCAGCACAGCTGTGTTCTCAGCAGCATGGCCTTGATACTGGTGATCTCTGCCTGTTCAAGGACAGACACATTGGTCACATAATCAGACCAGTGGATGTTTAGGATTGTACGGAGGCAGCGCTGATGGAAGCGCTTGAGGAGTCGCAGGTGGTGGTGGTAGATGACTCATGATTCAGACCCATATAGGAGAGTAGACAATACAATGGCTCTGTAGACACTAATCTTGGTGCTTTTCTTCAGGTGTTTATTGCACCAGACTCTTTTACGGAGTATTCCAAAAGCTCTGTATGCCTTTGCTAACCTGTTGTCTATCTCTTTGTCAATTTTACCATCTGAGGAAATGATGTTTCCCAGATAGCTGAACTGCTGGACTGACTTAAGCTCTGATTCACCTATGGTGATGTGGGGATGATGGAAGACTTCTTGAGGTGCAGGTTGATAGAGAACTTCTGTCTTCTTTAAGCTGACTTCCAGCCCAGAGCTCAGCAGCCTCTGCAAAGCAGGATGTAAGTGATGAAGAGCGGCTTCTGTGTGAGCAACCAGGGCGGCATCGTCAGCAAAAAGCAGCTCACGGACAAGGTGATTTAGGGTCTTAGTGTGGGCCTTCAGTCGCCTGAGGCTGAATAGACTTCCATCGGTGCGATATTGGATGTAGATGCCGTTTTCTTCATTGAGGTCTGCCGTAGCCCTTTGGAGCATCATGCTGAAGAAGACTGTGAACAGTGTTGGTGCGAGTATGCAACCTTGTTTCACACCACTGGATAATGGAAAGGGCTCAGAGAGTGCATTGCTGTATCTGACTTGGCCGTGCTGATTCTCGTTTAGCAGGATGACCATTTTGAGGAACTTGGGAGGACATCCTAATCATTCCAAGATCTGCCACAAGCCTTTTCTGCTCACAGTGTC
>WBMV01007252.1:0-25019 GCA_013396655.1 Campylorhamphus procurvoides
CCCAAGAGGCCGACCGAGTGGCCGCAGAGCTCGGCCAGCTGCCGCAGCAGGGCGAGGGCCGCCAGGCTGCAGGTGTCCCGCAGCTCGGTCAGCGGTCCCGCCGGTCGGACCCGCACTGACACGCTCCGCCGGTAGAAGGGCATGGGGCGGCTCAGCTCGGGGCGCCTCGGCTCTGTTTTCCCCGGTGCGGTTGCCCCCCGGCTCGGCTCGGTTCAGCCCGGCCCGGCTCCCCCCGTCCAGCCCCGCGGCTACGAGGGCTCTGGTCCGGCCGCGGTTCCGGGGCTCGGGGCCAGTCGGTGGGAGGAGGAGGAGGAGGAGGAAGGGGAGGGAGGGGCGGCCCCGCTCGGGGATGCTCGGGCCGACGGAGGGGCACGGCAGCGCGTCCCAGCAGACGAGAGGGAGAGACCGGACCCGGCGAGAGGAGCTACGGGGCCCCTGCAGGCTGGCTGCCGGTGGGACCCCCGGAGCTGGGTCTGCTAGGGCACCCCTCGGTGCCGACTCTTCCCTCCCGGTACCCATTCTGGAGGGCACGGGCCATGCCTCCCGGTGCCGGCTCTTCGCCTCCGGTGGCATTCCCGAGGACACGGGTATCCCCCCGGTATCAGCCCCGTCCCGTTCCCATTGCCGAGCACACGGGCCCCTCGGCGCTCTACGCAGCTGCAGCCGCCCCTCTCCTTCGGGGAACGGGGGGCTGCGAGGCCTCCCCCGAGACCTGCCCTGACCTCCCCGGGCTTCGGGGTTACGGTGCCCCCGAGGAGGGCAGCGCCCAGCAACCGCAGAGGGAAAGGCCGTCAATCTCGCATTTTCCCCGCACTGCTCCTGGATGTTCCTGCCGCAGCAGCTGCTTTCTCCCTGTCCGCCCCACCACGCCCCAGCGCACACTAGAGCCAATATTTGGGTGCCCCCGATGCAGCACCGATGTCCTGGCTGTCCTACCCCGGAGGCTGCAGGCTGCATGTAGGGGGTCCCGACAGCAGTGAGGGCAGCAGAAAAAGTTGAGAGAAGAGCGGCTGTGATTGATGTAACTCCAAATCCAGCTGGCTCAGCAGTGCATCCACAGAAGTCCCAGTCGCCTGGAACAGAGCAGGACTGGAATTCCTACTGGGAATTTCCTGTGATACCATTTCTCCATGCATAGTGAACCTTCTTGGACTCCTGAATTATTCCTGCACTGCTTGGGCTCATGTAAATGTTTGTGCAACCAAACCCATTTCCATGGGTCTGCTACCACAGAGAACTTCCCCCTCCCCATGCCCTTTCCCCTTTCCCATTTCAGCTTCATGAGATGCCCTGAGCAACTCTCTTTACAGAGAGATGAACAATGTGCCCTTTGAAACAGTCGTGGAGCTCTCCCATGTTGCCATCCCCTGGACTCTTGGGACTGTGCTTGTCAGCACCTCCCTGAATAAAATCCAGGCAGCAGGAGGAGCTGAGGAGCACTGGTGTTTTGGCTCTGCTCCCAACACAAATGGGGAAACTGAGGCAGGGGCTCACACCCCGCTGGGACGTGAAGAGGGTGAAGTCAGCCCAATTCTCTTGGCTTGGCCAGCCCCGATCATGAATCATCATCTGGATGAGAGCATCTGGATTCCATCAGGGCTCTGCTTGCTCCCCATTCCCAGTCCACCTGCCCTCCCCAGCACTGACCTCTCCTACTGCCAGCTGAGGAGAAATACACAGACAACATGCCTATTTCTGTGGCTTTTCCAACACAGACCTGTGTGTTTCAAAATTCAAGCATCAGGTTTAACAGCCACCATTCCCGCCTGGGCACTGTCCTTCTGGCCAGGGTGAGGGCAAGCAACCCTGCCAGAATGGGAATTTATCCAGTTTTTGTCTGGCTTTGAGGTGGTTTCCTCTTGTTCTGCCTCATAACACAGGTCTGTCATGGCAGCAGTGCCAAGGTCTTGAGGCTGTCTTAGCAAGGAGGAGGATTTTAAGCCAGGTGAGTGCCAAGGGGTTTTGCTTTTGCCTTCTTTGTGCCTTCGTTCTCATTTCCAGGCCTTTCTTTGCAGCTGGAGAGGTGTGAACAGCTTGCCATCGAGTGTGAGCTGAGATCCTCAGGTCATAACCTGACTCCAGGAGCAAAGGGAATCATAAAACCATTACATAGTGAAACAACCTCAATAAATCACAAAATCTGGTCACTTAGCAACTTAAACTGCCTTTTTCTTTCCTAAATGAAGTGTGTTTTCCTGAAATCTTCTCTGCAATATTTAGCATGAGAAAATGACGAGGACCCTTTCCATGGGAAGTAAGCTGCACCATGAAGTCACCATATTAATCTGATGATCAGGAGTGAAGCTAGCTGGGGTGTGAGGGCTGGAAACGAGGACGCATACCCCTATGACAGCTCTGGAACTGCAGACAGGCCCCAGGGAGAGATCCTGAGGGAAGCAGTGCCAGAGCAGTATACCCCCGTGAGGGTTTTGGTTCTCTGCAGGGCCAGACCTCTCGAGGTAGGCAGAGCCAAGATCTAGGGGTTGCTCTGGGGTACAGGTCACTGTAATGGGTGTGTGAAACCCTGGTGCAGGGAGAAATGGGCTTGGGATCCCGTGGGAAACAGCTCTGTTGGCCACTGTCCGGATAGGAGTGTAGCCAGTTCTGCAAACAGATTGCAACCAGATGCTTCAGGCATTGCTTTCCCTGCTCTGACTCCACTCCACCCCGCAGAGAGCATCCCCTCTGAGGAATGGGACATGGTGTGCCCAGAGGGGATACCTCAGGGGGGTTTTGTGGGTGGTTGGGCTTTGGGTGAGTCTTGCTTGGTGGAGAGGGGAAGGGGATGCTGGTGCCAGGCCTCTGGAGGGGTTCTGACCTTCTCCCCTGCCTTTCTGAGGACTCCCACTGCCTCTGTCTTGTGTCTTCTCACTGAACATCTGGTGATTGTGTGAGGATCATCAGCTCTCTGCACAACTGCCTGCCCCATATTGCATCTCTGAATGCCAGTAAATCCAGAGCAACATCACTGACTGGATCAATGCCCAAGGGGTTCAGCGTCAAACAGACAAACTCTCTGCTTTTGCACAATGTCTGTAAGACCTCCTGCTCCAGAGCAATACTCATCTATAGCCCACGGCCACAGAGGTGAGCCGAGCTTGCCTCCTCACAAGCAGCATCCGATGGGAGCAGCACTGCTCCGGCTGCCTCGGGACCCCTCACCGGGGTTCTCGCATGCTGCCCGGATACGGGATCCCCCGTGCTCCCACTGGCCTCCCAGTGCCCACTGGAGGGTGCTCTCTGCCAAGCTTTGCACCGTGCATGCTTCCGAGCAGCCGTTGGTGGGAAAAAAATAAGGGAGAGGTTTGGAGCGGTTTTGGTGGGATCTGTGAGTCAAATCCCTTACCCAGCGAGGAGGCAGCACTGGACTCCACCAGGCACCGTGCGGGATCCCCACTGTAGCCACATGCCTCGGGACCAGGTTCTGCCCTATTTAACACCCCTGACACCCCATCCCCTTGAGCTGCCCTCCCAGGCTTTGACGTGGGGCAGCGATTCCGTGAGGAAGTAGCTGAGGCTGCTCCATGTGCCTGAGCTGCGGGTAAACACCTCCAGCTAACACTGTGTGGCTGTGTCACTCCCTCAGGGCACACTGCCTTGGAGCCTGTGTGGCTGCGCCTCCCAGGTCAGCCCTTGTGGTCCCTCTGGCAAGGCCCCTTCCCACTTCTGCTCCAAAGCCCAGCAATTCCTGCAGCCTCCTTGCTCTCCCTGTGCCTCCTCCAGTCATTCCAGGCAAAGGTGCCAAGCAGACCCCAGCACAGATCTGCTGGTGCTGCAGATCCTCTTGGACATGGTCCTGTGACCCAGGACACTGAGGCAGGACAGTCAACAGCACCTGTGATCAGGCTTTACTTCCACCCAATCGCCTTTATTTCCTGAGCTACATGCAAGCTGTCCTGAATTTCATCCGAAGAGTGTGAAATATCCCCATCCAGGCTGATGGATGCAGCTTCTGCCACCTCCCAGTCCCTGTCCTGCTGAAAATTAATTGGCACAGCCAATACAGCAAGGGCACCTCTAGGTCTGGTCACTGATGCCACGTACTACCAAACTGGGCTACAGCATCCTCTGTTCTTGGCTCACACATGGTCCTAATCATTATAGCAGGTCCTTTTCCCTTCAAATTTGCTCCCTCCCTCTCTGGCAGTCCCCTCTGTACGTTCCAGGGTTGGGCTTTGCACTCCCAAAACGTGGGTGCTGAAGAACACGTTAATCAAAGAGGATGTTCAGCTACAAACTCCTCCACTTGCTCTTTGGCTCAGGCTGCTTGGAGGTGCAATGGGCTTTCTGGGTTCCATTAACTTCCTTCTGTGTCATCTGTGAACTGGGCTCTGCTCTCCAGCTCTTCTTCCTTTCCAGATTTCTGCAGAAAACATTAACATGCACAGTGAAAAGATCCATGGTAGAATTGTTCATGAAAAATTGAACATCAAGTCCCTTAGTTTTCTGTCCAAGTAATTTTTTCCATATTGGCAGTGTTCTCTTGGCTCTTACCTGTGTGTAGTGTTGCACCTTGCTCAGCTCTCTGGCTACCCCAACGATTGGTACGTCCCGCTGGGAGCGGGAGCAGTATGAGGGATGTTTTGGAGAGACTGACACATTTTCCATCACAGAATACATGTCATCCCATCTGTGCTCGATTAGTCTATTTTTATTCACAGTTTAAAGCCGTTTTCCAGGAACAAATTCAAACTCACTGGCCTGTAACTCCTTCAACCACTGCTCATAATGTGAGTCCAGGTATGTGAGTTGCTGCTAGGTAGAGCAGAGGCTGCAGTAATGGGTTACATGTTCATAGAATCCTGTAACGGTTTGGATTGGAAGGGATCTTAAAGCTCCTGCCATTCCACCACCCGGCCATAGACAGGCACACTTTTCACTAGATCAGGTTGCTCTAAGCCCTGTTCAACCTGGCCTGCACTTCCAGGGACGGGGCAGCCACATCTTCTCTGGGCAACCTGTGCCAGGGTCTCCCCACCCTCAGAGGGAGCAATTTTAAGAGCAGATCAGCAATTAACATCTCCCTTTTTTTAAAAATCGCATTTTTATGCCAGCCGAGTCACCGTTGTGCACCAAATTGGTTTTCATTCTCTACAAACCTCAGCTGCAGCCCACATGCCAAACCTGCTGATGCCCCAGATGAGTGTACATGCAGACTCCTGGCACCATGTTCCACCTGGGGAGGGAACATTTGGATGAAGGGCTGCACTTAAGTGAGGAACTGTTGTGGATTTCATAGGTTTCATGTGTTTTTGAGTTTACTCCCTCTGGATTTCCTTCCTGACTGGAACACTATGTACTGTGCTTGCTTTGCTGTGGACCTCTGGCCACCCCAAAGCCCAGTACTGCAGGATGCCACAAATAGGGTTGCAAGGGGGTCCATGGTTGCCCTCTTGGGGTTTTTCCGTGGAGAAGGTCACTCCCTCATATTCACATGTGAAGTGTTTCAGTACTGGGGACAAGCTCAAGAAGTGCTGTCCATGGTTGGTCCCCATGGAATGCCAGGGACTGAGGGTGGGAGTGGGCTCTGTGGCATCCATATCAGCCTCTGTGCAAGGGGACAGCAGAGCACCAGGCAGTACCCAGGATACAAGGCAAAGCTAATGTTATAAACACCTCTCTATGCTGTGGCCTCTCTTTCCAGGGAGAGAAAGCAACTTCTCTCTTTCGAAGGCTGGTCACAGCCCAGGTCCTGAGATGGGGGGTTGATATCTGCAAGACAGCCTCATGGCATTCACCTCACCCTGCTCCCAGTAGAATAGGATGCTCATGGGAATGCAAGGAGCTTCTCTCACCTCCCTTGACAAGGAGGCCTCAGGTTGCCCTTAAGAATGAAAATCATCCTGTATGACCTCAAGCTGTGACTCGGAAAAATCCCACTATCCAGGTGATCCCTCTCAGTATGCAAGCGTTAATTAACGACTTCACAAAGCTCAAATCTATTTCTCCCTCTGCATTTTGTTCTTCACTCTTTGGGGCCTCAGAGCTCATTACTGGACGTGTTGGCCATGGGGAGCAAGTGCTTAAATAATCTGTTGCAAAATAATAATTATTGGACAAAACCCACGGGCAAAATTCCATCTGCAGGGCAGAGGACACCGTTCCTCTAATTGACACAGCGCAAGTATTTGTGTTGGGAAGGAAACACCACTTTGATGCTCTTTGAATACCTGGGATTGTTGAGTGATCCTAATAAAGAGTCACCCATGCAGAGGCTCTGTGAATGGATCCTGCTGTGTATTCAGAACTGCTCACCCTGTTCTTTTGGAGCAGAGGCTCCAGGCATCTGGCAGCTCACAGCAACGTTTTCATTTATTCTTGATTTAATCCTTAAGGTAATTTACTCTCACACAAGAAATGAGATTTTTTTTTTCTGTGTCTATAGGTTTGTTTCAAAGATTTCCACCCAGTTAAAATCCATGGGCTGTGGCAGGCAGGGGGTTGGCAGTGGTGTGGGAGGACTTGCACCCGCAGGCACCAGGAGAACCAGAGCTGATCTGTGCACACCAGTGTCAGTTGGCACTGAGACACAAAGCACGGGCTGGCACAGGGGTAGGCACAGCTCTGCTCTTGTCCCTGGCAGTGTTTGTGCTTTTCTGGTACATGGTTGGAGATGATGTGTGTGAACACTGCTGCTCCGAAGGCTCTGAGATTTTGCCAATCTGCAAGTCACACATGGCTACAGAGCACCAGGGACCATTTTTCATGGGGCTGTGTTCCCCATGAAGGAGCCCCTCATGCAAGAGGGCTCATCCTTGCAGGAGGACACCAGGATGTGTCCTCACCATGGGATCATCATAGTCCTGGCTCGTGGGACATGATTGTGCTGATGACTTTAAGCAATGCTAGGCAGAATTGGGGTATATATATTACATCCCCCCATCCCACCTGGCATTGCAGGGCCCTAGCCCACGACTCATTCTTCCCTGTTAGCATGAGTCTCACTTGATCCCTGTTCACTTCCCATTATGATAATAAATGTTTCCTGCTCCCTAATTTGCTCTCCTGGTTCTGACAGTGTGGCCGCGCTCCTTGCACAGATTAAATGCATGATGAACACTGTCACTGCTGTCCTCTCATTCACTAAGTGACTCTCTGTGGGTTAAATAAAAGCTGGTGAGAACTTCTCCCTGTCAGAATACATGCTGGGTGCTCAGGAATCATATTCTCCTCCTGCTTTACTGCCAGCTCTGCTCCAGAGGGAATGCAGCAACACAGGGCTCTTGATTCTCATCCAGTGGCCAAGCCTTCTGCTGGACCTTGCCTAGATCAACAGCCCTGACACCAGAGCCATGGCAGAGGCCAAAGCTCATCTTCCTGCTCTCTCCCAGCCCCCCTTGCTGTCTATCTGGTTCCAAAATCTTCCTTTGTCACCCTCCTGATCAGCACAGTCTGAGCAGAGGCTCTTGGATAGGCAGTGCTATCAGCGTTGATGAGGTCACACATGGCCACTGTGCATCAGTGAGGATACAAGTCCTACTACTCAAGATGCTGTTCATGGATGGCCAGTTCAAGGTCATGATTCATGATTCCATGATTCGTGGCATCTGGGGACATGGTTTAGCCGTGAACTTGGCAGTGCTGGGGGAATGGTTGGACGTGATGGTCTTAAGGGTCTTTTTCAACCTAAATGTTTCTATGATTCTCCCGTGGCCACAGCACTAGTTCTATATGCTGGATGGGCTCTGGGCATGGCACTACTGTCCCAGCAGCTTTCACCAGTGTCTGGGCAGGCAGAGGCAGGGTGGGGACCATACTGAGCAACTCCTCTTTCCTGGTTTCAGCAATGACATGGCCAATTTTTTGCAGTAATGAGAAGTGGGCATATCCAGGACATAGAGGTTATTCCATACTACACATCATTTCCTGGTATGGGGGAAAGGGACTCTCTTCCAGGGAAATAAGTCTGGTCAAGAAAATGTGGCGGAGGGAGTGTCTGGTGTTGTCCATTTCTTTTTTTTATTTAGCTTGTGAATAATTTCTTTTCTTGTACCCTCTGTCATTAATATTGTTGCTGTTAGTGTTTGTTTTCTCATCTCATTGCTCTTTCCAGTAAGTTGTTCCTATCTCAACCCACGATCTTTGTGTTTTGTGACTCCAGTTCTCTTCTCCATCCCACTGCAGTGGGGAGTGAGAGAGTGGCTTGTAGTTTGGAGAGTCTTGGTGAGGGTGCCAAACTGGGGAGGACCATTCCCAAACCATGACATCCACCAGGTGGGAAAACATCCCACCAAGCTCTGTGGAGAAAAGGCTACATGGAGCAGAAGGAGCCCAAGTAAATGAGGGAACCTGTGACTCACCCTAGACAGGCAGGACCTGTGTCAGTCAGCCCTTGCCCAGTTCTGCCCCAGCTGGAATCACACAAGTGCAGGGAACACTCATCACATAGAGGTAGGGGGGCTCAGAGAAAAGCCTCTCTCTGCCAAAATGTGACTTTACATTTTGGACTTTATATCAAGTCCTTTCCTAATCCAAACATTTAATGCATGATGTGGCTGTGAAGGGCTGAGCTGCAGCCTTGTGCAGTGCAGCAATATATCCAATTAAATATGGGTTGCTTTATATGTAACATATATTTTAAAGACACACTAACTTACCAACATATTTTTCCCTGTCTTTATATAAATATTTATAGGGCCCAAGAGTTGACTACCTGGAAATAAATAGTCCTACTTTTGATACCACAACCACAATACATATTTCTAGAACAGAAATTAGTTCTTTAATTCTCCTCCTGCATGTGTGTCCAGTGTCAAAACAGATCGTGGAAGTGAGTGTTAAATACTAACTCCTCACAGCTCACTCCTGGGTTGTTCTGCAGAGCTCCTCTCTATGGATATCCCTGTCATTTCCATCCTGATGTCCCCATCACCTTTATCCCGGCATGGCAGCTGAGTGAAATGGGGACAGCTTTCAGAGCCTCTCCTGTGGGTGTCACTGTGCAATCACTCTTGAATTGCTGAACATCACCACCTGGGAGGGAATTTGGCCCAAAACAGGGAAGGAAAATATTCCTCATGGCCTGACATGCTGCCAGCGCTGCTGATGGCCAAGCACCCTGGATTTTGGCCACTGGTCCCCCCTGGCCTGTTTTCTGGCTGCTCACCCTCTCCTGCTAGAACCCTGGACTCCACTCCACTTCTCCCTTCCTGCCTCCAGCTCAGGCTCCCACTCCTTCTCGGCAGCTGGTGGGGCTCTGAAGGGCTGTAGTAACTCCTGAAAGTCCCGGCACTGGTGGGAAGTAGACCAGGAGGAGAGGACCCACTGAGGGGGCAGGGCAAGGGCAGGTTTATTTATGGTCCCCTTTCATCCCTGCTCTGATGCACTCAGCTATTCTGAGCCTCCCACACCTTCAAAAGCCACTTGTTCCAGTTTCTCTTCAGGTAAAACTTCACTTTTGGGTTAAAAAGCTCTCTTAGGAAGAACTCATCCAGCAAATCCACCTTAAACCTCTTGCTGCTCAGGGCCCTTCTTCCTACCTCAGACACAACTGCTGGACCCTCAGATGCTGGGGGCATGTGCAGCCTCTGCCTACCCCCTGCCCACATACCCACTAAAGCCTCTCCCACAGCAGGGTGAGAAGGGGCAGAAGATGCTCCCACCGAACCCTGGGCTGTCACTGCAGCTCTGGTGGGAATGGAGCAGCCAAGACTGGAGAGGGAGGAAAGCAATGGCAAGGAACAGATGGAGCTGTGATTTCTTTTGTCAGAAAATCAATAAATCAGCAGGTCTGGCACTCCTTTGGCATCTCATCCCACTCAGAAATCCAGGTGGGAGGCGAGGAATTTGGGGAACTTGGGGCTCTGCAGTGCAACTGAAGCTGGAGTACAGAAAACATCTAAAAATAGCACCTGGGTGATCCTTGACCCCCTTAGTCATCTGTCTGCTCAAAGTACGGATCAGACCAGACTGGACTCCAGCTGAAGGCCTGCCCTTTCCCAGCAGGACCTTTAGTGAGGAGTCAGGTGTGTTCAGAGCAGCCCACCAGTGTCATTACATCACTGGTGGTGAAGGTGGGGTGGGAGTGGGGGTGGGATGTGGAATGGAAATGCCTCTGTTTCCTTTTACAAGCAGACCCACCAGACATGAAAGCCAGTGTTTTAGATTTCTCCTTTTACCTTGAAGCAGTTAGGTCATTTATGTCCCAGTGTTTTTGGCCATTTCAAACTCAACATTCCTAGTGAAAACAACCAGAAAAGGCACTTGATGGTTTAAGTTGTGACAGTTTATTTCTCAGTCCCCTCTTAGCATCAGCTGGTCTCTGTTTCAGAATTAACAATGGTAATTGATACCTGAGCACTGGATAACTGTTCCTGGCCTGTGCTCCTGTCAGCCTCGGTGACAGCTCCAGGTGATTTATGCAGGCTCAGGGCCTCACAAGGATTGTTTTGGTGCTTCTGCCTGCAAACTGCTTTTATTTTCTCCTCATTGCCTCTCATTCTTGCTCACAAGTTGGTGCTCATCATGATCATTTGTTTGTACCAATGTAGGAAGGGGTGAGCACCGCGTTGGTTACAGAGATGGACACAGACACGAGGATGTGCACACACACATCTGGAGCTGAGAGCAAGTCCACATCCCATGGCTCCTGCACACAGAAGCAGACTCATAATCCCTTAATCAATCCTCCTGTCCCTGGACGGGTTGGGTAGATGCCCTGGTGGGTGGGAGCACCGAAAAGTGGTGGGATTTGCAGTTCTGTTCGAGGCACAGTGCTGCCAAGGGGCTGCCAAGATGCAGTGGGACTATCCAGGGTCTCTGCTCTGTCTGCCCTCAAGGACCAGAGCTGTAGTGCAGAGATTGGCTGGCACGATTTCAGGACCCCTCAACAGCCATCCTGGGGTATCTGGCAATGCCTGTGGTGTGCCAGCCTGTGGGCTGCCAGAATTGTTCCTTCACTGTCTTTTTGTGGGCTGGAATGAAGTGCTGTCTGCTGGGGAGGGTGGAGAGCTGTAAACCTTTGCCTGAACGTGTGTGGCGCTGCCCTGAGGGATGAGTGTAGGAGCAGCTGATCCCCACGGGGAAGACTCACATCCCAACTCCAGCCCTGTGCTGAAATCAGCTCGCTGCCTGAGCCCGGGCACCTGCAGCCACAGTGTGTCCCACCTCCAGCTGGGACAGGCAGAGGCAGACATGGCCCTGAGGAGCCCAGAAAGGCTCAGCAAGCATCAGGGAGGCACAGAGGAAGTGCTCACCAGCGTTAGCACACAGCCAGAAACCAAATAAAAGGCCTTTTGTCCTCCTCCTCATTAGCCTGTGTGTCTCTCCATGGAGGAGAAGTGATTATCCACTTCTTCATGCTGTTGTGAAGTCTCCTCTTCCCCTTGCTTCGTGCCCAAACACCTTGTCTGCAGAGTCAATTGACTCGCACAATGGATGTTTCTCACTCTCTGTTCCCTGAAAGGGCTCTGTGTTCCTTGTGTTCCATGTGTTTGGGTTTTGTCTGCCTTTGTTTTGCTTTTTGTATCCCCTGGTGCCCACTTAATTAACCAAATAGGGGCAATTTTGCCTTTAGGGAGGGATTAATGCCCCAACTGGGAGCAGCAGCTTTGGCTCTCCAGGCTGTGCCTATGCTCCTGTGCAGCACCAGTGCTGAGCAGGATGGACTTGTGGGAACTCACGACTCTGGACCCTCCAGCTCCAGGAAAAGAAGATTCAAGGTTATGAAAGTGTAATATCTGTTCTCTCCCACGAACCTTTACCCAGCGGTATCTGAATTCCTGTGGCCCAAAGAAGGGGAGGTGAATTCCCGGGGCAGCATCTCATGGTGGCTGAGGAAGGAACGGCTCTGGCTGTGCCAAGTTTTAGTTCAGGAGGTAAATTGTGTGCCCAGCTTCTGTGCAGTGTGTGAATAGCCATAGAGTCTTGGCCTGAGTAGGACAGGATGCCCCTGAGTGGAATGGGATACCCTGTGTGGTACAGGATGTCCCTGAGTGGGATGCGATGCCCGTGTGCCATTTTGACAGCCCAAATGGACTCCCATTTTGGTCTTGAGCTCTTAAAACCCACCTTGTGCCTCCTGGCAATGACTAATTGGGAAAATGTTGTTGAACTAAGACTACTGATGTCCCCTCCTGAAGGTTGGACTGGTAATAAAATCACTTGATAATGTTTCTGCTTTTACTAAAATTAATTACCTGTCATTTTTACGTCTGTTAATGATTTGACTATGATGCTTGTCGTTGCTGTACTGGGTGCTCAGTGACTGATGGACCTCCTTTCTTTATGAGTATAATTAAAAAGACAGCAATTAAAGCATTTATGCAGAATAACACCCAGGATCCAAACCTTGGATGGCGTGTGGGATCCACACTATTCATCAAATGCCACATTCACAGTTAGAAGCTCCTGCCTGATTTGCATCAGGTTGCTGGAGTGCGTTGTGATCTCCAGGCACATTGCTGGGGAAGCAACAAGTGGGAGCTGCCACAGTAGACACGTGATGCATCAGCCGAGGATGAGGAGCACTGTGGGCAGTGAGCATGGTGTCCTTCCTGCCACCTTCCCAGCATCTTGGTTAGTGATGGTCCTCATAGCCTGGGGTAACCCCCTTCTGACACCAGACATGGAGCTTGTTTGTCTTTTGGATGCCACCAGGATATCACAGAATCACTAAACCATTTAGGTTGGAAAAGACCTCCAAGACCATAAATTCCAACCACTGACCCAGCACTGCGAAGTCCACCACCAAACTATCTCAGCACATTAAGAGTGACCCTGTTAGAGGATGACAAGGACGTTGTCCCTCAGGTAGTTCCTGCATGCACTGATATCCACATCCTTTCAGATCCTGCAGTTGCAAGATGTCTTGACCTCTTAGGTTCAGAAACTGCAGCCTGAGAGTAAGAGAATGCTGAGTTGGGTTTCTGCTGATGCACTACCCCCCAGAAGCCCCTCAGCTTCTTGATGTCCACCAACCCATGCAGGTGTTTGAGACATTTCACAGCCTCCATGTCCATGGGTGACATTTAAATTCAGCAGGTTTGTCTGGGAGAACATCCCCAGCTCCGAGTGGGGAGGTTGTTTCCAGCTCACTGCCTGTCAGCAGCCATTTGGGACAGTGCTCAGAGAGGCTTTGGCAGGAGATCTGTCACTTGTGGGTCTCATTGCTCCAGATGCTGTCGGATGTTCTGACACACAGACTATTGGTACAGCCAAGCCTCTCCCTTCTGGCTTCTCCTCCAGCCACCCAACCTACTGCTCCATGGAGGTCTCAGATGTCACTTGATTTTATACTCCCTTTTGGGTTGGGGTTGGTTCCCTGGGCCCCCAGATGTGCAGGCAGCATCGCTCAGCCCTCACTCCGCTGGTTCTGGCCCTCAGGCAGCACATCCCATGTTGTTCTTTGTTTACCATCTCAACTTTTGGGGCCACAGTTTTGTCCTGGCTACTTGGGATGCCTGTGAAGGTGGGCAGTGCTATGGCTCTGTGGGGACTATCTCCATCCTCTGTCATCCTTCTTCTCTCCTTGCACAGAGCCCACATTACTTTTGATAAATCTGTAGTGGTTTTTCTGGCAATCTCTTAATTTCTTCTGTCCAAAAGGTCTGGTTTTAAACTGGTATTTTCACAGCCAAAATGTGGAGGTGAGGTTTATTGTAGGATAGAGATCACAGGCTTATAACGAGCCTGTTTCTGTTGGAGCTGGGAGTATGCAGGGCTGCATCCCTGTTCTGCTGGTTTAGGATCTCTGTAAAGCTACTCCACCCCATCCTGGGTGAGTCACTGAGCCAAGGCCAAACAGAATCCAGTTGGGGCAATGAGCACCAATGTCAGTGTGGCATGGTGGGACGTAGTTCATTGAATCATGGAATCATTTAGGCCGAAAAAATCCCTCCAAGTTTTTCAAGTACGACCATTCCCCCAGCACTTCCAAGGCTAACCTGTGTCCCCAAGCACCACATCCACAATCTTAAATTCCACATGTTTGGAGCTGTCCCTCTCAAATCTGTCTGATGCCATTTGGGGACAGCTTGCAGGAGGATGTGTGGGGTTTCCCCAAACCTCCTGTTCTTATGGACCACCTCCAGAGCTCCCCCTCATCACACACAACTTTGTCTATCTTTCAGTAAAAAAAAGATCAGAACAGGCCTCAGAGAAACAGCTTCTCGTCAGATTCACTCTGAAAGAGGAAATGGGTCCTCACAGAACCAAAGTTTCTGACTCTGTTTCAACCATGTCTTAATATTCTAATAGTATTTTAAGGTGTTTTTGGAACTTTGGGTCTTTACTTTGGGAGGAGCTCTGGCATCGAGACCAGTAGGAATCTGTGATTTATTCTGTCATAGTTTACATTTGTGAGTTAAAACTTGCTGGAAAGTCACATCTATCTCTAATTCCAATAAAAGACATAACCTGTCCTCTCACAATCCCTCTGTGCTGGGAAAACCTGGAAACAGCAGCACTTGTCACACGGACTTCACAGCGCTGGTTTGCACTCCAATCAGTTCACCTCAGATTTTCGCTATTGAAAACTGCAACTGCCCCTAATTTATGTTGAGTGGTGCCTCAGCATTGTAGGCAGGGCCAGGGCAGTGAGGGAGCTGGGTGCCCTTCACCCTGCCAGGGACAACATGCCATCGGAGCAGATGGACAGAGAGCAGGGGACACGCTGTGGGGGTCGTGTACGACTCCGCATTTTGAGCCAATGCTTATGCAGAGAGGGAACAATATTCCCTGTGTCTGATTGGCATTAAACATTTCCCAACCCATGAGGTCCCAGTGTGCATCAGCATATGGCAGAGCTGCCTCAGCGCTGGCCACCATTAGGAGGGGATTCAGTAGTAAGACATTTTTATATATGAAAAGAAAAACATTACAATCCCCATGGCTGGCAGCAGGCTGGTGTTTTACAGTTCTGGAAGGAATAGGAGGATCTGCTCATTGGCATGCTGCCCTGAAATGTTTACCAGCAAACATTTGTCCTTGTTTTCTTAAATAAAAATATTGCATATTGCGTGTTGGAGTAACAGCCTGCAGGAAACGGGCCCTTTGGAAAGGAATGGGCAGTAGAATCTCTGGCTGCAGAGAGGCATTTCTCTATCTTTAGACACATATATACATGTTGTTTGGGGGAGAGTTGAGCTTAGAAGAGGAGAAGGAGGATAGAGGAGGTTGGTAGCAGAGCCATGAGGAGCGCTGGGAAGCAGAAATGGAGATGCAAGGGTATGGAAGCACCAGGAGCAGCACAGGGAAAAGGATGGGGAAGGAAGTGGTGTTACATCTAATGCCAAGCTTGGGCTGAACCCAGAGGCACTGCAGATTGTACCAAGACAACATCACACACTGTTGATCAGAAGGAACTTTTGCTCCAGTAATGGGAAGGTGGCACCAAGGGACAACTCATCACACAGGCATTTCTCTTCCAGTGGGCAAATGGCGCATGAAGATGCAGCAAAACGAAAGACAAAGCACAGTGGGCAGCAGTGTCATCTGGGCACTGAGAGTTAGCAAATGAAATTCCCCCTAATAGGTGTTGACTCCTGAAATATGTAAGAGGCTCCTGCCCTGGGCTGCAGGGGCTGTGGGAACAGCAGCATACACTTCCTCTGGATGGAGACCCTGAGATCACCCACCCCAAGACCGTCCTGCAGGTCCCAGGCATTCCCAGGTGCCAGCTCCTTTGGTGATTCTACTTCCTAAGTCCTCCCACTGGTAGTTGCAGGGAGAAAACTGTCAAATTGGAGGCAGGTTCAGCTCAACTCAGCCTCCTCATGGGTTTGGGGTGCAGCACAGAAAACCTTCTTTTGAACCCTTCCTAAATTACATGATCTGCTTTAAAATGCTGATGCCACATCCTGGGTCAGGAAAAGTGGTGATTCCCATCAGGTGTGTCAGCATGGGACCACTCACAGTAACACACAGTTGGATTGAGCATTGTGAGCCCTTCATGCTCCCCACAGAAATCCCCACAGGAGGGGGCCCAAGGAAGAGGTACATTAGCCATGGCCCTGGTGGAAGACTCTAGCACTGGAGCCCAACTTTGGAGGTGGTCAGGAATCCTGGAGGGACCACCAGGTTTTTGTTCCCAGCTCATCTCCACTGAGCATCCTCTGCCTGCAGCAATGCTGCTGCAGAGACGTCCCTTCCCTCTGCACCCCTGGAACATGGCAACTCTCAAGGTCCATGTGCAAGGATTTCTCTTCCCTTGCTTCCCTCTTGTTGAATAAGTGGTGGCAAATTAGGTCATGTGGAGCTAAATTGAGCATTAACTATTCTCCCTTCAGTACTGCGGCTGCAGCCTCTCCAGGGAAATCAAAACCATTTCAAAATGTGACCGGATCAGCTTGCTTCCCCTCCAGTGCTGGAGACCTCTGAGTTTTTCAGAGAGGACTCTGAGAGAAAGAACCTGGTGAAGAGCAGTGCCCAAAGAGGATGAAAATGGGCTGTGAAGTCCTGAATGTACAGAATGGTGCTTGCAGGAGTAATGGGGCAAAACCTGGGAAAAGCTGGGTGCAGGGAATGACTCTAGCAGTGAAGTGGGAGTGGGTAGGACAGAGCCTCTGGCTATACACACCACAATCACTCTCTGGGCTCTCTCCTCCTTCCCACTCTTTTCCCAAGCTGCCCTCTTCACAGGGCTTGTCATCACATGCTTGTTCCATGGATATATTCCAGGTAAGTTAATGAGACCTGAGAGGTGCTCGTGGCTGCTTCAGCATCAATGAAATCACTCTCTCCAGTGTGTGAGATGGTGATAAAATCATCACGACCAGCTCAGCCTGGTCCTCAGACCACTCAGACCCCCACCAGGAGGTCCATCCTTTGAGGTATTTCAAGCCCACATCGTGGACAACAAGAGCAAACCTCAAGGCATTTACAGGACTGGGTGACTTCTCTGAGGGGGTCCGCTCCTTTTCCAGATAGGACCTGATTTTGAATGCTGTGTGTCCCAATTCCCACTATCTGTCTCCTTTCCCACTGCACAGCAGATCAAGCTAACCTGGCCCACCACATTGTGATGACATTCCCAGTTACATCCTGGTCTTTGGCCAGGGCAGAACCATCCAAGCGCTCCTGGTTATCATAGAATCGCATAGTTTGGGTTGAAAGAGACCATCTAGTTCCATCCTCCCTGCCATGGACAGGGACAACTTCCATAGACCAGGTTGCTCCAAGTCCCATCCAACCTGGACTTGAACACTTCCAGTGGAGGGGAAATCCTGCACAACACTCTCCAACACAGGTATCCACCTGTGCTGGTGGCTCGTTGGCTTCAGCTAGCACGGGCTCCTTCCTGACAGGCGATTTACTGCCCTGGTGTTCATTGCCAGGGGAAATTATCCAGATTAATCACAACCACTACAACAAAACTCTGTAATAAAAGCTTTAATACAATAAAAGTTGGTCAAGTGATTCATTGATGGAAATCTCTCCCTTGGTCCCAGTGAACGTATGTGCTGTAATCTCTGTCACACTGTTACCTTCAGTTTTCTGCCTTTAATCCATAAAACACTGTTATGGTTTGGAGATATCTTTCAGGCTCGGAGAGCTGGAAAAGGGATAATTTCTGCCAGAAGAATGTAGGCCTGGAGCACCTCTGCTTGGTGGACAGGTTGGAAGAGCTGGGCTTGTTTTGCTGGAAGATCGGGGCTTGTTCAGCTTGAAGAGGACAAGGCTCTGGGAGATGTGAGAGCCCCTTCCAGTGCCTGAAGGGCCTGCACCCAGTGTCAGCACAGGAAGTGGAGATGGCAGCACAATGGACTCAGATGCTTTGACATGCAGGATGAGAGTTACACCTGAGTCATTCCAAGAGTGGCAGAGCAGAAGGCTGGATCCATGGAAGTTGGTAACAGTATGAAGGCAGTCTGTGGCTGCCCAGGCTTCCCTCTGGAAGCACCCACCTGATGTAGGCTTTACCTGCTGCCTGAGGTGAGCATCTAATTCAGGATGTGTATCAGGAAAGTCCACGTGTTCAGGAGCTGCAGAAGCCTGGTCATCCCCCAGGACGTCTGGGTGTCACTAGGAAAATCCTTATATATATGGAAATCCCTCCTGCACTCAACAACCTTCTGCCAGCCAAAACTGGAGAACAAGTGCAGCACAAATGGAGGAGAAAACCCTGAGATGGTGGTCTGGGTGTCTCAAGAAACAGCTGACATCCTCTGAAAACATGTTATGTCTCTTCCTAATGATCCTCACCTGATTCTTCCTCCCTGCCCTGAAGTTGGTGTGCTTGGGCACTGTCAGGCTCCTGGAGCAGCAGCTCCCAGGTGCTCCTGCAGCTTCTTTGATGGGAATTGGGAAGGAGTTGTAAGTGGTCTGGTAATGCTTGGAAGGGACCTTAAAGATCATCTAGTTTCAACTGCCCTACCATGGGCAGGGATGCTAGGATGCCTACTGGATTTTCCTGGGATACCTGTCCTAGGTACACTGGGAGTATCACTGAACACACATGACTTTTGGAAAAACACCCTAAAAACACCCTAAAACACAGTTTCCTAGTCAAAGCCGAGATGTTCTTTAATTAGCCTCGAGTTTGGATAAGGCTGCTTTAAGCAGATCCTTGGTTTTGCTGAGTTATGCAGAACAAGATTCCAAGTTTCTGCCAGGAATAAATGTATGTTTGCACAGATGGGAAGGTTACCTGGTTCCCTCCATCTGAGATGGGTTATTTACCATTACTATGTTTGCACTGGAGTTGTGAAACGAAGGCATGTTGATTGAAAACCTTGGAGCAGCTGTTGTCTCAGCATCCCCCAGGAAACTGTCACTGCCGGCTTTTCTTCCTGTGGAAGTGAGAGTGCAGATCAATCTGGGGAATGAGTGTTTCGCCGAGGAGGGATTTGTGTTGTGCTGCTAGGGGAATAGCAAATTCCTGCTGGTTGCATTAAGCAATGTGTAAAAATTTAATCAAAACTGCATTTATTATACATGATAGTAGGAAAAAACCCAAACAGTAAGGCCTTCTCCTCCTCATTAACTGCCTTAAAAATTACTTGAGAGGAGAGGGAAAGTGCCTTGGCTTAGCAGAAAGGCTTTAAAATAAGAGTGTTTCCATTAAGCTTTGCTGAGGTGACCCAAAAATGATTTGGTGTGGGAGCACTTGAACTTTCCCTGGGTAAAGTGCAGTGCCTGAGACAGCAGTCAGGAAAAACCCAAGTTCTTATGGTGTACTGGGGTCTTCATCTCCTGGGGTCCCTCCTTCCTGTGAGCAGTCTCTTGGCTGTGGGACCCCTGTGTGGCATTGGCTGGAGCAGGTGGTGGAGCAGTAGTGGTTCCTTCTGTCACTGTGGCTGGCTTTTTTCAATTGTGGATGCAGTGGTGCAGCATGGGCATCGCCAAGGGATGTGACTGTGCAGGTGGTTTCTGCCCCAGGAAAGGCACCCAGCTGGCATCCTCTTCCATAATCTCTCCTCTGTGTTTTGTTGGCACCACGTGTCCCACTAGAGCTGGGGAAGCTTCCACAGCCTTCCACATTTTATTTCCATTTTATTTATTTTCCATGGCTTGTCTCAGCCATGACTTGCTGCTCTAGGCATCCCTGGTCCCTGCAGGGTAGGTGTGTGATGGTGAGGGTTCATCTGGCTGATGAGTGATCTCAGATGGATGACAAGGGGCTGCTGCTGCAGCAGATGGAAGCTCCTGGCCCCCCATCACTGGTAGTGGATGGACTTGGCTGCTCCTCTGCTCCATTTAAGCAGAGGTGTGGTAAAGGGTCCCCAAAACTGTAGTCAATAACTGTGAAAACAAACCCAGGAGGGTAAATAACTGTTATTTCCAAGGTTACAACTGCATGAAGACATGACAGCATCCTTCATTGATGGAGGGGAAAACCAGCAACAAAGAGGCTGCTGGACTGACTCAGAGCAGGAACAACTGAAGTAGATTGAAGGGAAGGGGCTGGAGCCTGTTGGAGGATAAAAACTGTGTTAAACTGCAGGGTGAATGAAAACCTTGGTGACAAGGAGCTCTAGATTGGTTGCTCCAGCAAAAGCCCAGGTCCTAGTGCTGGTGGGAGCATTGCCCAGCAGTGGGCATATCTGTGGGAGCCACAAATCTCAGAGCAGCAGGTGACAATGTTCCAAGGAGCAGAGTGAGGATTTGAGACTGGAGATGTGGGAGTGGAGGTGTAAATGAAGAGCTCTTGCTGTGATTTATTATTTGTTCACTTGAGGCATGATGGTGCTGCCTAAAGAGCCTCTCGGAGCTGGAGGAGGGAGCAGGAGAATAAGGAATCTCTGGCAGTAGTGCTCACAGACAAAGCCACCAGAGATGTCAGGAGTGGCTGTAAATACCCCTTTTTCTACCCTGCTTCCAGAGTTGCTTCATGTCATGCTTTGAAGGAATCTCTGGTCTGAGGAGCTGCTCAAAAACCCCACTCTGGAGTTTGTGGTTCTGCTTGATCTCTTCAGGATCCATTTGAAGGACAGACTGGGAAGTCCATCATATCCATGACCTTCCCAGTGTGTTACTGTGAGACTGATGCACTCTTTTGGCATAAGCTTATTGGGATCAAGGGGCACCCAGATGGTGCAAAGGCATAGGTAGCTTTGCAGAGGGGCTTAAGTCTCAGGAGTTTGGACCGTGGCAGGGGAAAGGGCTGGTTGTCCCACCATAGGTGGGAATGCTGCGTGTGTGTGGAGATGGTGAGCACAGGGAGTCGTTGGGCACTCTTGTGGAGGAGGATTGAAGGCTGCTGCATGGACCAGCCTCTTTCCTCATGATGTGCATCAGCGTTCCCAAGCCTGAGAGTTTATCTGTGCTTGTCTGAGTGTGCCTGAAACAGCTCAAAGGGTTTGTAGGGGTTAGTTTGTGGGAGGAGTTGGGGCAGCTGTGATGCTCCTGTCCTGCATCCCAACAACCAGAGGTGTCAGAGCCCTCTCATAGGACAGAAAAGTGTCCCCTCACCTTAAATAACTCCCTTTGCATTTTCTCCTCTGCCTCCTCTGTGGCTGCAGCCCTTGGGGCAGCAAGAGAAAGGCTGGAGTTGTCAGTGCCAAGAAATTGGATATTTTTTGGGAAAAGGCAAGAAAGGTAAAGAGAAATTTTATTTTTTTTTACTCAGCAGTTAAAATTACATGGTTAAAAAAGAAGAAGAAAGAAATGAAAGGAGAAAAGCTTGTGGGAGGGAAATGGATCTGAAAATCAGGTCTCTCAGAGTAAGGGGGAAATTGTTCAGAGAGAAAATTATTGCAAAATACTGCATGAATTTAGATTTTACCCTGTCAGACAGAAAATGCAGCTGAGGGAAAGGTTGCGCTGCTGGCAGCAGTGTTTGGTTCTGACTGTGATTTCAACAAGGCAAGTGCTGCTGGAGTAGGGCCTGGCAGAGACAGAATTCTGTTTGCAAGAGGAGCTGTGTGGCACTTGGCTGGAAAATTACTCTTTGAAAAATGGAGTTTGAGTGAAGTGCTTCACAAATCCAGGGTAAACTGAAAAGTGTAACTGTTTAGGGGGATGTTGAAATGTTTAATTCTGAGATATTTTTTAAAAGAAAATAAGCTTGTTTATATTTCCAAATTAGTGTTCTGAAATGCAATGTAAGTTTTGGGATTTTTTTTACATTAAAATGAAACAATGCCCTCAAAGTGAAATAGTTCTATAAGAAAATGGTAACATTTTCACTTTGGAGTAATCCAGAGTTGTTTTATTTATTTCCTTGTTTTAATGCTGGACTGACCAATGAATACTTTGCCCTGCTCTGGTGTCGGTATGTGGGTGTGGAAATAGCTGCCGCAGAGTCTGAGAGCCCTTTTAGTACCGAGGGGAGAAAATGTTGTTGAAATGTTGCAAACACACGTGTCAAGAACATGATGAGGGGTTAGGAGATTATTTGTGTCTGGCCGTTGCAGGCACTGGCTGTATCATTGAGTTTTCATTGGAAAATCAATAATAATTGTGTCTCTTGCAGATACATGGGGATGAACTGGTCATTCAAGTCATCTTTGATCTAAACCCTTGGAACGTTTCGGGAAAAGAGTAAACTCATGCAAGGCTAATACAATGTTAAAATGTGGCTATTTCTGCCAAGCTTTCCCTGGGGAGCTATGCTGTGATCACCACACTCAGCCTGGGGGTCTGGTCAGAATTTGTCACTCCTGACTCTTTTGAGCCAAATCAGCTCATGGCCAGGGATGCATAGGGAGGTTATCTGTGCAGGGGTGTCTGTGCAGCACCAAAGTGTCTATCTGTGGTCCGATTTTGACCCTTGTGCACCCACCCCTCACAAGTGTCTTGGACGTAGCAGTTTAGTCACTGCTGGAGCACGTGGGGTTGAGCCACTTTGGGCTTTGTGTGCCTCCGTGATGATAGCCTCTTTAAAGTTTGGGAAAACAGGCAGCTTCAATCATTATGAGGAAGTTGGAGAATGTTCAAACCTTCATAGGAAATGTCACATGGCTCTTGGGCATGGCCCAGTGTGTTGGAGTTTAGCCTGGCCATGCAAAGGTGCCTGCAATGGGTGTGTTAGTGAGGGTCTTAGAGGAGCTTTCCAGAACTCATCACTGGCCACGGACATCCAGAGTGAGAGCTGGGTATTAGAATATACAGATTTGATGTTGTTTGACATGATCTGGAGTGTCCTCACTGATATTCACTTCCTTTCCAGGAGCCTTTGGATCTCCCATAGAGCCTATGAAAATGGACAGATTATCCTAAGGTTCCCACAGTGGCATGGGACACCTTCACCCAGTGTTTTCATGGAGATAAGGTGGTCTCTAGGGCCCAACAGGATTTATTTTGGGGTGCTGGCTCATTTAAGACTTACCACATAACTTGGTACTGGTGTTGAGCAGATGTGTTTTAGGAGTGGATTCAACATTTGCTGCTGAACAGTGTTTTACACTCGCTCTGATTTTCATCCTGCAGATGCCAGACATGTTCAGGGTCAACTTAGGCTTTGCTCTGTGAGGCAGATTTAATACCTGCATTTGCTCTGTATTTCATAAGGGGAAGCAGTTCAAGCATGAACATTCTACCCTTCAGGAGATAACCAGCACCACAGCTTTTCCACTTGGCAATAATCCCAGCACCAATCCTGGCTTAACAGCATGACTTCCGTTGCCCTGTCAGGCTCTCCCACCATGGCACAAGCTGCTGAACACAGTGAGGGTTTTGAGTGATTTGATAAGCTGCTGCCTTGCTGAGTACCATGGATGTGGAGTGCTGTCAGTCACAGTGAAATCCTTCAAGATCTGGTGGTTTGAAAAAGATCAAAGAATCACAGAATAGTTTGGGCTGGAAGGGACCTTTAAAGGTCGCTTCATCCAAGCCCCAAAGATACTGTGGTTGTGCTGGGATATATGTGATAAGACATTGCTGTTGACCTTGAAGGTGAAGGTAATGCTTTAAACTGCTGGTAAATCCAGGACCTGGTCTGAAGCCCAGGGAATTACTGTGCTGAGTGAGAGCCTGGTCATGCATGAGTGGGAGGGGTTCATGGATTTTGGCAAGGTGATGATCTTGTTTGCAATGAACAGGCATCACTATAAGGGCATTGCCCTTGCTGAATCACACAACTATGCCTTGGTCTTTCAAAAAATAATCAAAATCCAGTTAAAATTGCATGAATTCCAGCCTAGGATGGCACTTTCATTTGCGCACCAAAATCACCTGCATATCCGTGAATTGATCCAGACACAGGGCTGAGATGGAATTATCAGGGAGCTTGGAACCTCCCCATTGGCAGTCATGGTGTTGTTTGTGCCTGACAGATTGGCAGCCTGTGAGGAATTACCTCATCAACCCTGGTGCCCGATGGTGACACGTCCCTCCCATTGCATTATTGTTCACTCTGTGTCACGGTGGATTTTGGCAGAGGAGAAGAGGGAAATGTCATGATGTGGGGACACTCCTGACATGACTCCGGCCACTCCCAGGACCCAGACAGACTCCACACTGGCAGCCAGCCCTTCCCACTTCGATGCTCTGCAAAGGGTCCTGTTAGTGGCAGCAGGGTGGGACACTGGTCATCAGCATCCTGTCCCACTCACCACTCCCACCTCAGAGCTGCACAGGAGGGGAGTGTTCCTTAGTACTTGGGGATTTCTCATAGCAAACATCCTTTTTTCCTTGTATCAGGTGTATCAAGTCCTGACCTCTTTCCCAGGGGGCACAAGAGCTTGTAGGCTCTTCTCCAGACCTTCCTCATCTGTCTCTCTTTGCAAGGAAACAACCAACCCTCTCAGACGCTCCACAAGAGAATGTTTCTGAAATTTATCTTCATTGTTTTTTCCTCAGAACCCGTTTTCATCAGGATGCAATTTTTTTTCCCAGCCAAAATAAGGATGGTTATGAGACCTCACTCAATGCCAAGGGTCAGCTGGGGCTGACTGAGAAGCAGTGGTGAGTGAGCAGTGGTGGGGGTGCTGAGTCCCCACTAAGGGATCCCTGTTCCCTGACATATCCCTTCCACTCCATCCCTGATGCCCTTTGACAGGAGCTGCCAGTCAGGACGCAGCAGATGCAGGGTTTAAGGACAGCTGTGCACAAGCACAGGCTCCTTGACCAAACCTTTGCTCTGGCCAGCAGGATCAGAAATCTCCCATTTCTGTCCAGCTTCATGTACAGGACAGTCACAGGGGGTTGGAAATCCATGGATGTGTCCATGCCTTGGTACTCTCATGTGTGGCAGCCAAGGCTGTCACCAGCTTGGGAATACGGGAAAGAAAATTATTATTAAATACTAACCCTTGCCATAAAAGATAGAAATATTGACTGAACCTCCCAGAATTTCATGACCATCCATATATTTTACTGAGGGAAGTTGTGGCTGTGGCTCATACATAAAAACTGGCTCCTAATGATTCCTGGGTGGAAGCAGTGCTTCCCAATCTGTGCTTTTTTGGTTTAATACAATGTTCCAGCACAATGCCATTAGAAGGAGCCACAGTGGTTAAATCCATACAAGCCATGCTTCCCAAGAACAGCTCCTGGATTTCCTTTCTCTCTCTGTGGCATTTATATTCGTTGTATTTTTAGAGAGAATACAGTGGAGGTGACAGACCCACACACAGTCCCAGCACTTCCTTTCCTGCAACTAAAAAAGCATTCTATTTTTCTTTATTCTTTTTTTTTTT